>JZLH01S0627264.1:41678-59170 GCA_001188425.1 Eucidaris tribuloides | reverse complement strand
AGGAAAACAATACTGGCCTAGGTATTATTCAATGAAGATTAAGACGCGTTCAGGGTTCTAGATCACGTATCACCTTTCTATCTTTATAGCTCTTAAACAACTACAACTTAATATAGGTTAATATTCAAGTCTCCGCGTATTTTTGTGCAAACTTTAAGTATTACATAAGTTTTACAATACGTTGTACACGAAAAGTTATACTTGCGTTGAAATTACATTTATTTTGTTTGTTGATAAATCTTTCTCTTAAACTTAAGATGCCAAAACCAGGAAAGCCAAATTGCTTAACTTAAAAATATATACAAAGATACATGTATGTTATTATTACAAGATAACAATCTTGGGATTATCTGTCAAATGGGGCTATTTACTGATTTAAAAAGTTCATCAAAATACTCAACACGTCAACGAAACGTTCCAAGCAAAGCAATGGTAAGGGAAAACTGTTTGTGATGAGTTACGTTTGGCAATATATTACAAAAATACTCTTCTTCGACGTATCGTTAAAAGATCCGAAGCAATTATAGTTCTTAATCTTAAGTTCAGTTCACCATATATTCAAAGAAGGTAGTAACGGGAAGGGGTGGGGTACAATTGGTCATATACGGCCAACGTGGTCTGCATTGTTATCACTCTTATACAAAATTGGGTCCTAGATTTATTCATTTTCAGCACTTTGGTATATCATTGGGTTGCATTATTTGTTGATTGCCTGTGCTTTATAGAGATGGATGGTATCAGAACAGCTGTATGAAATGCTAATAATGGATCCTAAACTTCAAACTTGGGTTGACAAACCCGTACTCAGATAAAAAAGGGGGTGGGTATAACCTGCATATCATATTAGTGAACTATTTTGAAACTAAACTAATAAGTGTATCATGAGGTCAATAGTCTATTATCTCACATCACGCTTAACCGCCATCAAGGCAAGTTTCTTATTGGATATACAAAATCAATCGCAACTATTCTGTGTGTCATTTGCCAATACATATCGTGGAGGAATAAGAGGCTAAGTGGATTTCATGTGGTTTTTAATGGCTTAGCTTCATCTGGTCATTGAACCATTTCCACGCTTGAACACTCTAAAAAAGTATGGAGACAGACTAACTCGGGTAAGGACCAGTCTGTTGGGTCTATTGGGTCAGGTTTCACCTGGAACGGGCAAATTTTACCAATTTTTTTTTCACACCTGACCAGTTACTAAATGAATCTGTCCCCCAACAAACCCTATTCCAAATCAATCTGGCTTTGTAATTTAGTATGTACACCCCATCATCATAATATCAGTAAACCAATTTTTATTTTTATTCTTTACTTTTAAATCTAAACGGTTGGATGCTTCAAAATAATTATTGCATAACAATTTTTTTTATTTTAAAACGATTGCCACAGTACAAAGTACAGAAGCATGACTGTTTATCATTATATAAACATTTTTCAGTAATCTTTATTTCTGATTCCATGCATAGCAAAATAATTACAAATGTTCATTTTCACTTTGAAACGGTTGACATAATTACATATCCACATGGAATATGTTAACAAAATTACAAATCAACTTTTAAACACATTTTCAACTGAAATATACAAATCAAAATGTTACGCATACTTGAATTAGACTTGTACTAGGCACTTCTAGGCTTATAGATAATTGTATTGCAATATAAACATAATATAATGAAATATCTATCTTATACATTAAGTTTGACCCTAAATTATTATGAAGACAAATAATAAAACAAAGTAAACAAATAATAGGTTTATGGAATTTATTAATTAAAAAATGACTAAAATCCTTCCCTATCCACCTAGTTCTACCAAGCTGAAACACAACACCCGCCAAGATACCTACTCTACCACAATAACCTTAATTTTGTTTTAAGTGATCTTTATTTCTGATCAAGCATTTCAAAATAATGTACAATTTACACATTCACTTTGAACGTTTTAACCAAATTACAAGACAAACGCTGATAATTTCTTTTTTTCATCTAGAATGTACCGATCGAATGTTATATTGACTTAAACAAAAAGGCATATAAGGATTGATCAAAATAACCGATATACATGTATTTGTGGATATATGTCCGACCAAGAAAATGGTCAAAATCGACCAACATTTTGGTGGACTGTGACCAATCAATTGGTCATTTTGATCAAAGTATTGATCCATCTTAACCAATATTCTCGGTCACACACAGTCATATCCATCAATATATAAGTTATTTTGACCAATCCCTTTTTACACTGCAAAAACTAGGGTGTTACATTTAACACCAAGGGTGTTGCACAATATGAATACTGCAAAAGTGTTGATTTTTCAACACCCTTGGTGTTAAAGCCAATGCTCGTGGTGTTTGAAATAATTCGTTTGGTGTTAAAATAACACCCGTGGTGTTTAATTTTTACACCACGTCTGGTATATGTATTGTTCAACACCATGGGTGTTAAATTTAATACCCTAGTTTTTGCAGTGTACCGTGTAAAGCTTAGTCTCTGTGACCCCGCGCAACCCTTCACTTCGATCAATGACTTGTCAAGTTGCGATTTTAATACTCGGGCACGGTAGACTTACAATGCGATTGCTTACAATTACACGTAAGTCTACGTGTAGTTCAATGACATATACCCGCAGGTAAAACCTCTATGATACTAAATACGATTACGAAATCCAATTCAGACACACTCTATGCGCCGACAGATCATCAAACGTGCGTGAATTTCTTCGTAACTATTATGAGCGGAAAGTAATTGGGTAATCTAGATCCCATGCTATTTGGTGGAGGTCTTCTCTCATATACGAAAATGCAAATACATACTTACAACCATCTTAACAGAAGCTTAAAATCAAGTCCCACTTTTGTTTTTGATGGTAAAGTAATTTTCGACACAGCTTCTTGTGTATGTAACATGAGGTTACTTCTAGAAACGAAGAGGTGAAGGGTTGACTGTTTAAGGAGTGGTTCACAGCGAAAGAGTGAATTTCTAGTAAAATTCCTCCCGTGTTTAGAGGGTTCAATTGAGTACTCCGTAAAGATTAAAAAGGTACTAGATGTTGAATCAATTTCTCTCTTTGAGGAGTAAACCGTTTACTCATTTATTCTGTTGACTAAAGTTTGTTCTTTGATTACTCTTTGGTTTTTGTTTGACACATGTTTAATAAGCTTAACTAGTACAAACGGCAGATAATCATTCTTCAATTTCCATTTTTCTTGCACGTAAGTTGTTTTAATTTTTGGTGAAGTATATAGTTGGTACTTAATACAAAGTAGCTTTGTAGGGGGAATGGGGAACTACACTGTGGTGGATATTAGAGATTTCGTGGAAAGCTTGCACACATGCAGTGTTAGAGGGCAGATGCGTCTCAGGAGGTCGATTTTTCCCTTAAAGGTATACTTATTTAACAATGTTCACAGCCTGAATAAAACTGGGTTACAGAAAACTATATAGTAAAAATGTCACTAAAAGGTTTAAGCCTTGAAAAAATTATTTTCAAGATGATCAATTAGAGCTTTAAAAAGGTAAAATCTATGAGTACCCAATGTTTCTATACACGTATATCATTCGATTTTGATCAATATGTAAATCATATATAATTATTTACCAGAATATTTTCGATTTTGATACATATCTCAATTATGTCACCAAATAAATTGTTCGATTTTTATCAATACTCCAGTCATTCTGATCAGTTTTCATCAATACTCCAGTAATTATACTGATTTGACAGATATTTTGGTCGAATAAATTTTATCATCACATTGGTAGTTCCGGAAAATCTTTCTATAAAGTATACCATGTTTCCTTTTATATAACACGAAACTCCTTTGCAGGCGGCAGCGTCTGTACGGAGTAACTTCTCACCAACAGATATAGAGACATCAGGCCTTTTGACATCGGCTTATAATAACATGCCAACGGGATACAAATGTTACCGCATCAAAATCGGTCATCACATAATTTAGACAAATCTATTGATTTATGTCTTCAAAGGGATAAGTACGTCCACTTTTCATTTTCAGTCAATTCAGCACAAAACGTCGCCGTGTCACCCACGTTGATCCATGGTGTCTTTAGATAAACTCCGCAGACAGCAAGACTGCGAAACTCACTCGACCAACCTTGGATGCGAATTTGTCGCAACAATTGCTCGCACGCCCATCAAGTATTGAAAGAAAGATGAAAAACACTAATATGTCTTTAAAAATCGAAGGACTCCAGTCAGATTGGATGAGGGAGTAAAAAGAAATACTCTTAAAATATACCGCCTCCTTGGGCAGCTATGGAAAAGTCACTTAACGCGCTAAACTGTTCAATTTGAGCTAATCGTATTGGCAAATAGTGTTCATAAAGCGCGTAACAATTGATAGAGAAAAGAGTCTTTTTAAGAGGGGCTGGTCGATGAAGCGTGAACTTAACGGACATGATGTACGCCACCCATCAATAGATCACTTAGACGAGTAAAGAACTAAAGATGATGCGACATGTATAAAAGGATCTGCGGTTGAAATATGCATAGTGACTTGTTTGTATTTCTTGGCTATTTCTTTTCACAGCTTTGTGAGTGATCATAAAGAGGAGAAACTGAGCGTCAGTGATCAGAGTATGAGATGCATGCATGGTTTGAGCGCTTTTCATTTGCATTTTGTAATCATTTAGCGGAAATTCAACATTAGTAATAATTTTTTTAAAGGCATCGTATAACGGGGTTTCCATTTTAAAAGATGTGAGCTACATGATTCCCCATGTTACCAATGTCTCTGATAAGGTCCAAAAAATGAAGCCCTTAAAAAAATCAGTTTAAAACGATCATTAAGCATGTTAAGTGCTTTTAAAAAGTGAAAATCATTGAGCGACCATTCCAGTTTTCCGCCACAGACTGCTGTGTTAAAATTTTTTTTGACAGTAATGTATGTGCCGATTTCTATCTGTACATATTTTACAAGTGACAGCATAACTGTCTGAACTTTTGTGTTTAGGGTGTTTATTTGTCCATTCAAACTCTGTCAGCTATGTCAACCAGCAAAGTCTGACAAGTTTAAATAGGGTCTCGACAATGTTACAGTGTCTTTAAACCCTCATATAAAATTACGTTTCATGATCGCGAAACTGTCAAAGATACCAAACACACACATGGTGATATTTGAGTCGTTGAGAAGTAACTTGGGCTAAAAAACAAAGTTTTAATTTCAAGAAAACGAAGTTTGAAATTAACGAAGTCCACATGAAGACGCAGAGTGTTACTTTCCTAACTTTAGAAAAACCCGGTATCTGAAGATATATCCTTACATTATACTGGAGGGTTTTTACCCTTTTAAATTTTTTTGAAATGTCATATACACTGTATTTCACTTTCTATCTCAATGTCCCATTTATTTTACAGTTGAGAACTGTAACTTACACCTTTCAAAATCAATTTCTGCCACAAAATGTCTATGATCACCGGGGCAGTTTATCACAGAACACGATAATGATGATGATGGCGACGATGACTATGATGATAATGACGGTGATAACGATGATGATAATGATGACGACGATGATGATGACGGTGATGATGGTGATAACGATGACGACGACGACGATGACTATGGTGATAGTGATGATGACAAAGACGATGATAATGATGTTGTTGTTGTTGGTGGTGGTGTGTGTGTGTGTGTGTGATTTTGTTCTCCTTTATGACATCTGTGTACATCCATCCGTATTGAATTGGTCTTCCCTCTCTTCCGAATCTCTTTCTAACACCATTAGGTCCTAAACCAGTCGGTAGAAGACCGAGGAAACCCGGTGTCGACCGTAAACCCCGCCAAGCGTACTCGTCAAAACAACTCGAAAGACTGGAGGAGGAGTTTAAGGCCGACAAGTATCTTAGCGTCAGCAAGCGACTGGAGCTGAGTATGGCCCTTAATCTGACGGAGACGCAGATCAAAACATGGTTCCAAAACAGACGGTAATTCATATTTCATTATTTTTTTTTTACAGAATGATTATCGTTAATCAATGTAATATTCAGACCAAATGACTTCAACCTAATATTCTCACCTCATGCTCTAATCTAAACATCCGACCCTCTGTAATACAACCTCACGTATATATTTCACCAACGTGCCTCCACCACCTGTATCTCAATTGCATCCGAACACAACTCCATTCTTAATTGTTTCCCTAACTAATTAACCATACTATAGCCAACCCAAGTACATGTATCTATTACTTCTATTATTAGACACCTATTGTGAACGAGTTAGATATATACCTACAGCTTCAATAATAAAATCAGACTAGACTTATCCTCCCAACTTCTTAGAGTGAACTCTGTATCTGTTAGTGTCTGAGTTACCATACACTCACACACAATCAACATACACATACTACACACACCCAAAACGGCCAAACATTACAATCAAATTAAAGCAATACATTATAAAACGATATCCCGCGAATATTATTCGCACATAAATTATAGGCTAAAATCATGGCCTTATGGATCGTCAATTCTTTCAATTTACTTAACATTTAAGTGTTTAGGTGTTCATTAAAATGTTTGTTGACGCGGCGGCCTTTATGATGTTCAACACCTAAACACCTAAACGTGTTTATGATTTCCAGATAAACGTGTTAAAGTGTTTATAAAGTGTTACACAGAAGTGTTCATAAAAGTATTTAGTGTTTTTACAGTGTATTGTTCATTAAGTAACTACTTTTTATTTATTCATTTTTATGAGCACTGTTGGATAAATATTGCTATTTACATACTGTCGAATCTAAATAGGGATTTAGAAGATCACAATAATTATCACATCTTCAAAATGTATTCGTTTTCCTGATGAGTGGTTGCTCGTAAGGAAGTTCTTGGTCTATTAAGTTTTTATGACAAAAGCTACGACAGTGCAATTATTTATCACATAAAATGCGTTACAATTAACTAAATGATAATACTCTAATACATATTTTTCAGAGCAATGTTAACCTTTGGTATTGGTATAAACGGACCTTTCCAACCAAAAGTATACAATCTGGCGGATCCATGATCTCTGTGTACGGGGGAGGGGCACACACACAAAAAATGTTCCAAAGGGGGATCCCTTAATACATTAATTAAACTAACCCTAATATAACTATACTGCACGATTGATCGTCAGGTTCCGGGGATGATTTTGATTCCTTTTTTCTATTCTCCCAATTTAAATATGCTCCACTTTCCACTTCCTCCTTTTGTATTTCAGTTACTTTCTTTCTTTTCGGGGAAGAGATTGACACTTGATCCTTATACTACTTGAATAGCCACCGATTTCAGGCGAAAATCGCATCGGAAATAATTTGTTTTCTTTTAACAGATGAAGAAACAATTATTACAGCCCAGTCTTAAATGTTGGGAAATATAAATACAAGATATTTTCAACGAAAATACGATTATATATCTGAAAACAATTCGAATCCTGCATGTAAAATGAGTGAGAAGAATTCGTGGACGGTTGGATATTTAACTATATAAGCAATCGGTGTTATCTTACGAAAACGCCCGCCATGGTGGATATACGATAGCACAAAACGAAGAGGCCACACGTAGTAAAGATAGCGTTCAGTTTGAAAAGAAGCGGATTCGGCGTTTAACCGTTTGACCAACTCGATATTTTCCCCCTGAAATCCTGGCAGGCAGCGGGCAATTCCTATCCTCGGAGAATAGAAAATAAGGTGAAATAAAAGTTTCAAATGACGCGAAAATATATCGAATTGCCGTATTGCTTCCACTCGCTACATCCACCCATGCAGCAGTTTGTCTACGGTGTCTCTAAAGTGTATTCAGAGATCGGCCTGGGGGATCTCTAATGACACAGACACGTGTCCGAGGTACTTCGTAGTGTTTCAGGTATTCGCTCCAATGTGACATGAGGTTCATCTTTTGAGTATCATATTTTTGTCCTTGCAACCCCCAGAACAATAATATTGTGGTGTATTAATGTGCCAACAGCACTGTCGCATTTTTACATTTTGTTTACGTGCATATACGGATGTCTTCGTAGCCTAATGGTATTTGAAGTAGCGGGGGGGGGGGCAAAATGTGAACGAAAGACGGAAAATGCACCCATGCGTCATTCATAGTTGTCATATTAATACAATTTTCCAGAATTTTCATCTAAATAAAGTTATTTCTCCATTTGTAAACTGTCAAATCCTCCTTTCTGTATATAGTAATCGGAGATAGGCTTCAAGGGTTGGATCTGTAATGACATATAGATGTGAAAATAAAGGTCCCCAGTGGTGCAGCAATCGAAAAATAGGGGGGGGGGGTACGAAATGATGATGAACCAATATACGGCAGCTGCATAATGAACCATTTTTGATAAGAGAGGGTAGAGATGCCTCGAATCCCTGGAAAGAAATCGTCCCATTTGATTGACACATATGTTGACAGATGACGAGTTACTGTAAAGTGACTACGAATACACGTAGTCTAACTCCCCAAACGACCAGTTCGAGAGAAAATGTGTCATCTTTGGTCAAATAAATTTGCTTTGTTTCATGTAATTATTTCGAGCAAATGATCAAAATCCATGTTGAAATTTTAATGGGACCAGTGCTCCTTCCCCCACTCCCCAGCCAGCGTAAATATATTCGAAACGACAGCATAACGCGAGATAAAACATAAGGATTCGACCTTTGGATAAAGGATATATTTTAGAATTAGACATTTTCGTGAATTCCGTGAATAACGTACATTAAGGCTAGATGAATATTAAACAACGACAAAATTCACGCTACACACAGTTGTATCTTGTTAAAGTGATAGGCTAACATTGTGGAGCTTCAATTTAAAAAATTGTCAAACTTTGATATCTGAGCTACATAGTAGTGTTCAAATGGACAAATAAACACCCTAGAATACAAAAGTTTGGAAAGTAACACTGCCAATGTCAAGTTATACATGAATAAACAATAAAACTCGGGGCGAGTTTTTTTAACCTAGATGTACACACAGTAAGTCTATGGGAGGAAATGGGCAAGTGAATCTGGTCAACTTACGATTTTCACTTTTTTAAAGCACTAAATAATCATTTTGAAATACAATTTTTTCAGGGCTTCATTTTTAGACCTCATCAAAGACACTGGTAGCATGGGGAATCGTGCGGCTCAGATTTTTTTAACTGTGGTAAATGTTAGCCAATACCTTTGAATTTAGTCGTAAGTATGGTATACTTTATCAAACACAAATGTGATTTGTGTTTGATCAAGGATGTTGGCATCGCAATTGCAAATAGGTATGCATGACTGATGAAAGACCTCATTTTTTTTAATTACGATAAGAAACACAATAACTAAAGCAATTACACATCACCTTGCCTCATGCACAATGTAATTAATCAGTATAAGATATCGTAGTAACAAGTTCAACTGAGACATGTATGACCTCTAACCTTTGACCCTTCATTTCCAAAATATATGTTCATTGATGTGTCATAGTAATACTTTACCCAAATCTCATTAAAATCTGATCAGTGATTCTTAATTAGTCGTGGCAATATGCCTAGGTCAAACATATTTAAGGCCCTATGACCTTTGACACTTCGATCTACTCCAAAATCCAGTCAGTTTATCAGTGCAATACCTCTATCAAAGTTTCATGGAAATTCGATTAACGGTTCTTAAATTATTGCGGTAACGATCCGAAATCAGACACGTGCAGAAAAGGCCTCGTGATTTTTGACCTTTGACATTTCAACTCTAAATCTTATCAGTTCCTCGTTGTATCAAGACATTCATTATAATCCAATCAGTGCTTCTTGAGTTATAGCTGTAACAAGGAAATATGTGATGGACGCACGCGTGGACGGACCACCAGATGGACAGCTCAAAAACATGATGCCTCTGGCCCCTTCGGTACGGACGCATGCATACAAAATCGAAAAAAAGTACAAATGGTTTGCATTAAACAATGATTACAGTTAAAAAAAATATATGAGCTACATAAGGTCTATATATAAAGCCCTGAAAAAAATTGTATTTCAAAATGATGATTTAGTTAGTGCTTTAAAGATTCAGATTCACCTGCCCATTTCCTCCTTAGACTTACTGTGTGTAGATCTAGGCTTTTTATCCTCCACCGGAGTGGAACTTGTTTATACATGCATATCTTGTCAGTGGCAACATTGCTGTCTTAAACTTTTGTATTTTATAGTGTGTTTACTTGTCCATTTGAACACTACTATGTAGCTCAGATATCAAAGTTTGAAAATTTTATAAATTGAAGTTCCACAATGTTACCCTATTACTTCAGGTATTTAAAATAACGTATCTCCATAATCGTGGCAAACCATGTATTCTGTTTAATATACAGGTGATAAACAAAAGATTACAATTGAAATCTCCCATGTACATGTAGGAAAAATATTTTACCTGAATAAAAGTTAAAATATTACCATATCGCAAGAAGTAAACCCCTTACAACTTCGCTAAGTGAAAAAAGAGAAGAAGAAGCAGGTTTATATTGTGTTTCTCTCGCAATGTGCCTTCCGTGTTGAGAGAAAGTGGAGCCGCGAATCCCGATCGATAGCAAGGCGACAGTGCAACCGATAAGGCACAAAACAGCTGTCTCGCGCCTCTATGCACAACTAATGCTCTGCTCTGCAGGAGCAAAGTTTTCTGCATGGGCTTGGTATAGAACCGCCTGACTTTCTGGTATACAACCGCACCCTAATCTTTCTGCATCAGATGATCTTAATGCCCAAATCGAAATCGATTATCATGCACATTCGTTTCAGCGCAAAAAGCGGTGTACCCAATAAATATTCATTTAAA
Source organism: Eucidaris tribuloides (assembly GCA_001188425.1). Classification (NCBI taxonomy): domain Eukaryota; kingdom Metazoa; phylum Echinodermata; class Echinoidea; order Cidaroida; family Cidaridae; genus Eucidaris; species Eucidaris tribuloides. The sequence continues at coordinate 48,367 of JZLH01S0627264.1, read as the reverse complement.
GTTTTAATCGCGGAAGACTTATTCGGTAAACTAAATAAAATTAATTCCAGCGGGACGTATGCACTGCAGTGATCGAGCGGCTGTGGTTGAAATATTCGCATGGGAATAAAATATACCCTGTATTAGGTACATCTCAAGACACCGACATATAACACTTAAATAGTCCGTATTATACAGCAAAATTAAAATATTTCATAAAAATGAAACTCTAATTTTGATACCTTGACGCATAACGTTAAAAGTGCTAGTTACTAAGTTGTGGTGGAATGATGCTTAATAGGCCTACAATATCAAAAAAGCTTAAGAAATGGAATTGTAGGATTTACATTAATGTTATATTTTATGATCATTTCTTATGGTTTTAACTGTCCTCAGTATTTGATCATTATTTTGTAAGCAAAATATATGTGAACAGATTTGGGCTACAAACATTATCGATAAGGACATTCTAACCTCGAGAATTAAAAAAAAAAACACTTTTACAATTCCCGTCTATACGTCGCTCTCATGTTCTCAATGAAAATACTCCTTTTTGTAATAGTACAAGGACCACATGTTTAGTGCAATCATCACACGAAAATAAATTGATGTGACGGTGCAAAAAAGTCTTGTTGGTTTCAAATAATACTATAGTTTGCTACTTCTAAAGGTGAAACACTTTCTTCTCTCAACATCAGATAAAAAGTTAAATGCACGTACTTCAATTTTATATAAAAGGTAAATGACGTGATTGGGGTTAGTCCTCAACATGCATGGGCTGAAACTTTTCTAGAATCAAGTAAGGATTCTGCTGTGAAAATTTTGTAGTCAAACGTTGACTCATTCTAAGATAAATAATGTCAATATCACTCGTGGCAGGCAAACCTGTTGTGTAGCTCTCTATGGTTTCTATTTATCAGGGCTCGAGAGAATTAAAATACTAGTATGTTCATGCTTGATTCTCCTTAAGTAAACAAATTAGAGACAAATCCTTCCAGCTGGGAGATACACTCCAGCTTGTATATAGTTGGTATATATTTCAGCTCATTTGGTTCTTGCGACATTTTTAAGTGTCCCCAATCATGTCATTAACCTTCAAGTACAAAATAAGTAAATTAGTAAAATTAGTAAGATTTTTAGATTGGAAGCTTTTTTTCAGTAGGTATAGCCTTGTCCAGTTTATGATGAATTAAAGTTGTGAATAATTGTAAACGTACTTTTGTTTTTAATCTTGCATGTTGCATAATTATCATAAGAAAGCAATGTGCTCATTATGACTCTTCCTTTTCATAGCTATCCATCTATTATATCACAATAATTAGATAACAGTGACTTGCAAGCTAAATACATTTTATTATGAAATGCATCAATTCTAATTAAATTACATTTTGCAAATTTAACAAAACTATCAAAACATAATTGCATCTCATAAATCAATTTACTTCGGTAATATACGATTGATGCCGATAAACATAAACCCAATTACATGGAACGTGTCACATTAAACTATCATTTCTGTCAGATGTACTATTTTGTTTTCGTGATGTCATTATTAAATTGTGCAGACCCGATGTGAATACATAAATACGTTTTGTGTTGATTTCACCTGTTGAATGCGATCGCCACGGGCGAATTCTGCGAGTATATAGATCGAGAATTAACTCCAATATAGCAGTTATGTTTTCTATATAAAACCTCATGTACACCAAAATGCAATACTTCATTGCTATTACCGAGTGTTTTCACGATCAGTCGCGCTGGCGTCGTACTCTTCTCCCGCACATCTCAGAGAATCAATTTTTGCCCCTTGCACTTCACCATAAAAAATCCATACATAATGCAATTTACAGGATAATTATTGAAATTATTCTAAATATCTTCCAGGCTTAATAGTCACGATTTGATGGGAAATGGTAATTTTCACTCGAAATTGTTTTATGAAATATTGGATGAGTGCTCCGCGAGAAGATATATGCAAAAAGGGGCTATTTGCTATTGACCTAGCGCGAATGCTGGGGATATTACAGCGTTGTTGATGACCGCTTGGAGGCTTCGGGCAGTACTGTTCCCCGTGCGAAGTTTTAATATTCACCGCACCATCAACGCCGCTGCAATTCACAATGCCTATAATCAAGTCATTACGATTAACAAACTTTGCCAAATGGACAGCCGATATCGCCTCTAGAAAATGGCTTGTTTAAAACGATACTGTCGCGGAAGTATTGATGATTTCATTGATTTTTACGAGGAGCGATCCGCCCTCAGGCGGCAATGAAATTGAAAAGATCTACATGACGAGCAGAAGTGGTGGGGAAAAAACCTCCGCAACTTGTCCGCGCACTGCCGCTGACATAGAGGTTGTGTGCCGAGCGGTGCTTAGAAGCCTGCCAGGCGATTTAATAGGCTTGCCTCGGTTATATTATACATGCATACAGCGGTTATTGAATTCTCCTTGCCTTACTAAATGCTGCCCTTTTAACCCAGCACCTTGTCAAAACGCATGTTATTGTGCCCGCAAAGAATAACAGACCCAGCAACGGGTCTGACGGACCGACGCACGCGCGAGACCGCAAGACGAAAGTACGCATACGCGCGCGGGGACGGATCAATTTTCATAATGTGCCTACAAACTTTCGTCAAGACGCAAAGCCGAGAGAGTAACAGCCTGCTTCATAGTCACGAATTTCAGCGATTAGTCTCGATTTACTCCCCGGCTACCCGACAATCAAGTATGGCTGTTGTCGTAATTGGTCGGTATTTGCCAGACGGATTTTATTAACAATATTGTAACATAATATTCGATTTTAACTCTCACTAATACAATTTCTGAAGCAGGGCTCGACTTCGATCGGCGCGAAATTCACACGGCTTTTCAGTCTTAGCTACCGTTTTTCCTCTCTTCCTATCAGGTGCTCACTGACGGGTCAAGGTTTCGCCTCGGCTACTGTTTCGCGACACGGCCGTCTGTCCGAGAAACAGGATCTGAAACAATATTTAATGCAAATATTATTCAGCTACAATTAAACGGCATCTGTAGTATAGAAGGTGCCTCTGTATAAATTCACCCCGAATCACCAATCGCGGCTCCATTAACGACGTGTGAATTCGTTGTCGACGAGTTGTTAATACTTAAGTAATCTGCGCAATATTGCAGCTTATGTTTTCGTTATTCCTGTAGTATTTGTAGATAACTAAGTATGTGGGAGCAGATTACATTTACAAGGGTGCTGACAAGACAGAGAACTTCTTTGATATCCATGCGTAATTTTGTACACACATCTTACGCGTTCATGAACAGTGATTTCAATAGAACCATATACGCACGCGTTCTTATCCTTATTCACAAATTAACAAGCTCTTAATAACTTTCGTATAAGGTTTATCGAGACGCCACTTCCTCTTCTTCCTTTTCTTCTCCTTCTGGTCTTTGACTTCTTCGTCGTCATCATCTTCTTCTCCTCCTGCTGCTTCTTCGTCGTCATCATCGTTATCATCATCATCATCATTATCATCACCTTCTTCATGTTCTTCATCGTCTTCATCTTCTTCATCTTTTTCCTCCTTCATCATCTTCTTTATGATCTTTATTATAATCTTCTTCATCTCCTTGTTCAGCTCTTTCTTCATCTCCTTCTCCATTTTCTTCTCCATCTTCTCCATCTTTATCTTCTTCATCTTCACAAGACAGATACACACACACACACACACACACACACACACACACACACACACACACACACACACACACACACACACACACACACACACACACACACACACACACAACACACACACACACACTATCGACACTACTACGTACGTCGACACACACACACACACACACACACACACACACACACACACACACACACACACACACACACACACACACACACACACACACGAACCTTTGTCATTTCAGTCTTGGACCTTCGATCTCTCGAAGGTTAAATTAAATGAGCTGTAACCATGAAAACAGTTTTTTTTTTGGTCCTTCAGGTCGTGGTCATAGTGCCAGATAATCGCAAGGAGCGTTATGACGCCATCAAGAAACTGTGTGCCGTCGAACACCCTGTCCCCTGTCAGATCGTCGTCTCGAGGACGCTTTCCAAGAAGCAGATGTTGATGTTCGTGGCCACGAAGATCGCATTGCAGATGAACTGTAAAATGGGCGGAGAGCTGTGGGCGGTTGAGATTCCAGTGAGTGTGTAATCTGTAATCAGTAGGCCTCGTGGGTTAGATTGATATCCCCATCTACCAGCGCCTAGCTCTGGACTCATCGCTCTAGAAATGCGACTGCGTAATTAACTCGTTTGCTTGGGACTTCAATGAAACTAATCGCTTTTTCCGAGGTCACAGTACCAATTATTTTCTAAGGGGAAAGGGGGAGCTTATGGCGCAAATCAATGCCACAATCTAAAATTGGGTCGGTACTATGCATATGCCCCCCCCCCACAACACACACACAATGGGGTGGTTGTCCTGGAAAGATAGAGTACGGGATTTGCACTGCCAGAACGGCAAATGTGACTCGCTCAATCGTTGCATGTGAGTTAGTTTATCACCTGTATAGCCTTTGGGTAGATCGTGTTTTGGTGAAAATCTGGACTTTATGTATTTACCGTGCCGTTGTTACATGTTTCAGTTTAAATCTGCGTCTTGATTTCTGGCTATGTGTCTTTGTCGTATACAATGAGCCTGTATGCGTGTACCTCATTAGCTCGCCTTGTCAGTGAATCATGAGAGTCCTTCAGTTTCTCTCATAGCTGCTGTGTTGCGATTTCCTATCGCCGTTATAGTTATGTGACTTTGTATTGCACATTTGTACTGGTGGCCGCTAACTGTCAAATTTTGTTTCTGGGTGTTTATTTAGTCCTTCAAACATGTCATATAGTCAGTGCATGTTCGCATATTTTCGTTGTTTCCGCGTGTTTATAGTGTTTTACGTGCACACGCGGGCCGTTCCGTTGTTCCATTTGTCCATCAGCGTTAGCGAAGTTTGGCGCGGGGTTTTAGCGTTTAACCATCGCGTGTGCCGGTGGTATGCGGTTTTAGTTGTTCTCATAAAAATTCCTGCGTAATGGATTCAAACTTTCAATACCATTTGTACGTATAAACTTTACGTTTGGTATTGCAATGAAGGAAGTGCATGGACTTGCAATCCTGGAATCATCTTTAAGCAAGTTTAGTTTTGGGATTTTTTTTTCTTGAAGTTTTATGCCAAGGCCATATACACAATAACGATTCTGAAGTTCTATTCGTTTTTTTTTTATTATTGCTTGAATCTCGTGGGGGGGGGGGGGGGTGCCCGGATATTTTCGACTATATTTCCCTTATATCCAAAGGTTATAGGTGTTAAGGTTTATGGTTTACCTCTCAGGCAAGAGAGACTTGCTCAGTGGCCATGGCTCTATGGCAGCGTGACGACTCATGGGGCTACACGCGAGAGGCGCATGAGTAGGTGGCGTCGTGTCCACCCGGGGATATTGTTGTTTGTTTGAGGATTGATGATTTGATTTTTTTTACGATCACAGTCACAGTTTCCGTTATAACATGTTAATATATTCATGCCCTCATGTGTCTGAGTGCCGGCTTTTCTGAAGTGACGTACTACAGTGCTGCGTTTAATCTTTTGTCGGAATATATTGGACACTGGCGGCAACGTACGTGCGTCAAGCTAGTTGTTTTTATAATCCACAGCTTATTGCGCTATTCGTTATTGCTTCTTATATACAGTTAAGGTACAGTAATAATTTCATATAAATTTGTGTACATTGTTGAACCCAATTAAAAGAAGGTATTTCGATTTAATTCCCTCCCTAATACACGTTACTAATGTTATGTGGTCGTCTTGATTGTTCTATATTTGTCTGTTTTTTTTCTTTTATTTATTTTATTTATCTATTATTCTTTATTTTATTATTATTATTATTTTTTATTATATTTTTCATATTATTATTTCTTATTCTTATTTTTATTATGTTATTTTATTTCATTTCATTTCTTGTTTTGTTTCTGTCTCCATTTTGCCCATTATTTCGCACTTTTCGGAATCCTAATTCGTTACAGTCTTCTTTTATTGTAGGTTCATGATATTTCTCATGACTTTCGTTGCCTATCGCCATTGTTCTTAAATTTATTATTTATAAGTTTATTGATTTGTATCTTCATTTATTCGTATTTTTTTATCATTGTATGCGGGTTATTTGTCTCTAACAACATGTCTTCTTTGCGAATATGTCAAACTAAATTGAATTTGATTCTGCCAAGTGGTTTCTATGCGCGTTTTGAAAGAAAGAAAATTGTTTATTTTTTTTTATCACTCATTTCAGCCTTGGTGGTGCCATCCAATAGTAGTGAAGCGGGCATTAATTCATTTACTCCATTCAGTATCTATATTTCTGAATCCTACGATGTTAACTAATATAAATGGCTTCACTGCAGATCTTGAGCGATCCTGTTTGGAAATCAGGACACGGTTGGGGGAGAGAGTTCATAGCCTGGCTGTTTTCTAGTGGATGGTAGGAGGAGATGAGCTGGTGTGTTGGACTTGGTATTAAGCGCATTGTGGGTGATGCTCGCGACGATCGCGTAAGCGTTAGTGGTTGTTCATTTGGGCCGATTAGCTGTCGGAGGATGGTTTTCATGAAGACCGTGTCGGTAAAGTGAGAGGGATGCACCTTTCCTTCTGGTGTCCAGAGGGCGATCCT
>JZLH01S0627264.1:12320-27988 GCA_001188425.1 Eucidaris tribuloides | reverse complement strand
CGGAGAAGGCGCCAGCAACTAACAGGCATAAGTTAAGAATAAAAAATGACATTGTGAGTATTGTGAGATTACTGGTACATGGTGACAAAAAACAGCCTAAATAAGGGTACTATGTTGATACTCACCCTCATCAAGGCCTATAAATTATAGTTTAATTCTGTGTTTATTTTTACGTCTTTGTAAGTTTTACCTTAAGACAAAACTTGCAGAAACAGCTATAGGGGAGGAGCTTATCAATTCAAACAGAGCATACATTACCACGGTGTGGCTAACACACTTCGCGTGACATGCATTGGTCACGCATGTCAGCTCCCTGCTGTCACGTGCAATCTGATTGGTTGGCAAGAACTCAAATCATTTCTTAACTTATGCCTCTTAGTTACTGCGCCTTCTCCTTTTAAGTTGCATGTTTCTCTCTCTTACATAGCAACGGTACACGTAATTCACCTTGTCGCGGACGACACCAAAATTTTGTGCTGAAATGACAAATCCACACCCATCTTGGCCATCTAAATTGGGAACGAGTATCCTGTTAAATTTAACACCATACTTATTTGCAGGTACAGTGCAAAAAGTGGGGGTGTTAAGATTTAACACCAAGGATGTTGCACAATATAGATACCAGACGTGGTGTTAAATTTTAACACCAAACGAATTATTTCAAACACCACAGAGCATTGCTTTAACACCAAGAGTGTTGAAAAAATCAACACTTTTTTGGTATTCATATTGTGTAACACTCTTGGTGTTAAATTTAACACTCCAGTTTTTGCAGTTTATGAGAAACATATAATTAATTGCAATATTCGTTTCACTGAAACAAACGTTTCACTGAAACCGTTTTGTCTTATAAATACATGTATCGACATGAATACGTACTTTGATGTAACAGGGAAACTGTTTTCATAAATTGATTTAAATTACCAACCTACAGGCGGAGAACTAAAGTACTATTTTGATGTATTTTGTGTTAATTGAACACATTTCTCTTCACGCTTTGAAAGCGTTTGTATAGCCCTACCTACGAAATCAAAAAAAATGATAATACTGCTATTACTGAAATTACAATATCTATTTCCGTCCAAAGCAGTATAATCATAAAGCGACAAGAATATCCACTGTTTCGCGTTATTTGGAAACAAATTTAAAAAGTACAAATGAAGGTGTTTTAGCTCATTCATTATGTTAAATTTTGAAAAATGTGATTACAATTTCATCACAGATGTGTTCTAACAGTCTTGGAGAACTGTTAAGCCACAAGCAACGATTCTTAGAACTTTCAGTTATATTTTAGCAGAGAAGATATACAATAATGTCATATCAATTAAAATGTATCTCTCTAAATATGTTTCATATGTGTTACATCAGTGGATAAGTGGCTATGTTTGTGCAAATGCTACGTAACATCGTTAATCCTATAGTTCCTTATATTTTCTAAATAAGAATCCTTTTACATTCCATGCGCAGAGATAATAAGAACAATTAGATTTCGACGCAGTCAGTGACCATACAAACCCCCTCTCCGTCGTTAATTCTGTACCAGCAATACGTTTGATGTATCTATACTTATTGAATAATTGTTATGTAAACACTACACTGTCAAAAACAAACACCAGCCGGTGTTGTGAGAGGACCGCACCCTTTGGGTGTTAAAAACTACACCATGGAGTTTTAATATTAACACCATATATTGTTGATATAACAAACAAAATGTACTATAACACCAATGGATACTTAATCAACACCACATGGGTGTTGAACTTACACCATAAATTTAACACTGGTTGTAAGTGCTTTATGCGGTCTTTCACAACACCGACTGGTGCCAATTTTAACACCACTGTTTTGTAGGTTATGTCTTGGATTTCGAAAAGCTTGGTTATAGCCCCTTGGATGTCATATTGATAGGCAAAAACGGTGACGGTTGGTCTCTTCAAGACAGGGAAATAACAGTGATTGGAAAAGGGTCCTCACTTTCGATAAAATCTTTACACTGCAAGAAACTGGGGTGTTAACTTTAACACCAGGATGTTGCCACAATAGAATACCAGACGTGGTGAAAAGTTTAACACACGGGTGTTATTTTTAACACCAAAACAGGTTACTTCAAACACCAAGAACATTGACTTTAACACCAAGGGTGTTGAAAATCAACACTTTTCCGGTATTCATATTGTGCAACACCCTTGGTGTTAAACTTTAACACCCCACTGTTGCAGTGTATTAAATCAAGTACACTGTTCAAGTTTCTGCTGTGAAAATTTCATGGTCAAAATGTTAAAGACTCTTTACACAATCACTATCAAGTACTCACTGTGGCTAGGCAAATTTGTTGTGTAACTTTGTATGATTGTTTCTATAATAAGGGTGACAAAAAGTGTACTAGTGACCTGACTGGGAATGTGCAAAATGCCTAAAATCCAATGTAAACAATATATTAAAAAAAAAAAAACCTGACTGGAAGATTCGTCTTAAATCTTACTTGAGAAGAAACAAGTGTGCATTTGCCACAGGCGGTGTCAATCCCATTTTTCGCGATTGGGGGGGGGGGGAAGGCAAAAGTTAGAACACGATTTCCAAAAGTTTTCGAGATTTATTGAACATTTGGTTGCCGCGATTTGAAACTTGCGCATGTTAAATAGATTTTTTATGGTAAACGTTAAATTTGGTTTTGTTGTGCTTGCTACTGCTTTTTAAATTTATTTTGCATTAGCGGTTTAGGAAATTTTCAGGTTTTCAAAATTATTTGGGGGGGGGGGTTGTTGCACCACCAAATGTAATAATCGCCCACAAATGTAACAACGCCCCCACAAGATGTAATTACACTTTTACCACAAATGTAAAAATCACCCACAATGCTAATAACACTGTTTGCACCAGTGTCCAACAATCTGTCATCGCACTAATGTAATAAAACGTTGACAAATTGCTTAATAATCTGTCGCTCCCACAAATGTATTAATGCATTTTACCCTAAATGTAATAAATTTCGAACTGCTTAGGATCTTCGTTTATGTCTTCATGCTTCCTATCACCCTTCTATAACAGTCTATATATCAGACCGCCTATGTAAGTATAAGAACCGACTCTAGTTAAGTCCATTAAGTAGACCTCTCAGTGAGTTTTTTCTTTTATCCATAAATGCTGCCGACTTTTACAAAAGCGTAACATTCCATACCCCCTGAATAGTATACCATCAGACCTGAAGCAGCTTTAGAAAAACATATCTTCATATAGTTATTATAGTCTACGCTAATACACCTGCATTTTATTTGTGTATCCATATGCTCAACTTTTCAGATTATAACATTCCAACGCCTCAGCCTAGTCTGCGCTAACAAATCTTAATTTGTCCTTAACCATTACCGATCCATTAGTCTGTGTATTCAGCCTTAATGATATTTGCAGATAACTAGTCTATGGTAAAAGCGCATTAGTCCATTAACACATACTCATATATACTGGATATTATTACAAGTTTCTGAGTTTTCAGACTCTCAATTTACTATCCGCTGTTTAGATCTATGGAAGCTAGACCTCAAATGAGTATTTTCTTATCCACACATGTGCTCGACATTGTCGAATGACGTACGTACCCCGTGGTAGTTAATACGTCAGACTTACGCTGTATTGTTAGCTATAATTAATTTGGTTGTATTAATTATTACCATTTTCGTGGAGCTCTTTGTATCAGACTTTAGCTTAAGTAATAGCAGCATTATTCATCAACTTTTATTACAGGCCATTCGGGTAGTCCATTGTATCAGGTTTGGGTAACAGCTATTACATAACTAAATGCTTCGTAGCAAAGACTACCAGAACTGGTAATAATTAATTACACAAATACACATCTACGGCTGATACATAGCACTACAAACATGTTTCAAGGTTAATGGGCAATGTGGCTACGACTAAGCTAAGGTCTTGATACAAAGACTACCTAAATGATCATGTAATAATTAATACACAAATACCCATCTACGGCTGATACATAGGATTACTACTGTTTAAGGTTATGGGGTAATTGGCTACTACATAGTTTAGGGCTCTATTGCCCAAGACAACACGAGATCGGTGATACACATTGTACCCATCTACGGTTGATACATAGACTATTACAAAAATTCTAAGGTCTGGAGAATAACGACTAGTGAGGATGGTCAATCAGTAATACACAAATGCCCATCAAGGCTGATACCTAGACTACGACTCTTAGAAATTATTACATTTGTGGCGAAGTCGTTATTTACATTTGTGTTTGGTGATGCGCATATTTATTACATTTGTGGGTAAAGTGCGTTAGTTAACATTTGTGGGCCCGACAATTATTACATTTTGTGGGCGTTTTATTACATTAGTGGGCGATTATTACTATTTGTGCCCGTAAAGTGTTATTACATTTTCTGGGCGTTGTTTACCATTTGCTGCACGTTATGTACATTTGTGGGCTGCAACAGAGGGGGGGGGGGCAATGAACCCAATATTTTCAATTGGTGGGTTAGCGACTACCCACCTGCCTGCCTACCAGGATCGACTCCTGCATTGCATACTGAATTGAATAATTTATAAATAATACAAACAATGAATCCATACCTGTTTACAAGCAGCATCGTTGTGTTTCTAACCATTTGAAAGATATTTGTTATACAATTCAGTTAATTGTGCAACAATGAGTTAAACTGTAACGCCATGGCGGCAAGTTACCCAAAGGGTCTTGTCAAGACAGTCAATGTATTTTATTCGGAAGAGGGACGCGGCAAAAGTAAGAAAAAAAGTCAAAATTTCGGCGATCTCCAACGCACAAAATTGGGAATTGCCGTTTGTCTTGAATTATTTTTATGTTAAGTTTAATGGATTTTCGTGTTTTTTTTTTTTCCCTTGGGCCATCCAGTTGTTCGGAAAAGAAACACTTATTGGGGGGTTAATCACTTTCATTGATATAAAAAACACTTGCGCTTGAAATTGCCTGCGATTAAAGCGTTTCATTGTTTATAGTAATAGAAACTTTTAACATGAAAACAGTTTCGAAAGAAATAACCCCCCATCTCTGATCACTGCCTAGTGCGTTGTTTTGACAGATTTTTTTTGTGAAGTGTTCGAGGATAACGATGTTTACTGTATATCGCCATACACATATTGTCCAAAAATCGTTTTTGTTGTACGAATAAGGCATTAAACCACGATGTCAAATTGAAACCACGCACACGAAAACATATCTCGCTGAAAACCACTATTTTGTATGTTGCTCAGAGTTTGATAGAAAACAAATCCGTCACAAAAACAATAAACATATAGCCGGATAAAAAAAATTGAAATGGGTTTGAAAAATCATTCAGTTTTATTTTCCTGAAGCCCAGTAAATATTCCTATTGAGGTTGAGAGAACTAACACTGGCCATATTCCCTAGACATGTTAGAACATCCCTGTATAGAAATTGATTAGTTTTGACATTTCTATTCCCATAAGCACCTTTATAAAACGACATACACTGTAAACCAATACCCTCGAAAAAATACAGTTATATATGCGCGAGCTATTGGGGGGGGGAGGCACTAGGGGGAGCCACCCCTATTTTTTTTTCAAAGAAGGTAATTAAAATAACGTGGTTTTGCTCTTTTCTCGAAAAAATTTCGATTTGGCAGTGCAGCAAATCTTTACGCTGTCGTCGGTCCCTGGCCCCCACCCCCCCCCCCCCCCCCATCCCCTGTCAGATGCTCGTTTGCTGGGGAAAATGTTTCTTTTGGCAGGCAAAATATTCCCCGACGGATTTCGAACTTTTTTGGTATATTCTTACAAGTGTATCTGTCTATTATTTACTGTTAGCGCATCTGTTATACTTGAGGCTCAAAGAACAAAGTACTGCACAAACCGCAGTTGCCTGATTTTGTTGGAAATTAATAGAAGGCAATTAGAACAAAAAGCTATGGCTGAAAGTGTTCTGTAAAATACCTGTCAATGTATTTTGGCTTATATATCCGTCTTTTGGTGATTGTTTAGTCAAGGATTAAGTTTGCTATAATATAAACAATGCAAGATATCATAATGCCAATTACATTTCAACGAGGACAATTGTGCCTGCAAAAGCTCTTGATATACAGTACAATCAAATTTGTATTCATAGTTTTATTAGTACATGTATTTGAGATCAAAGAATAGTTATCTAATGAAACGAAAAATCAAGCATTTTATGCATCAAAATTATATGAGGAATAAAACTGTATTTTGGTAACATTATAGAAACATGTGATGAGACAAGATATCGTTGTGTCAAATGTCTTAAGATTTAATAATAATTTTTGTACAAATATTATTGACAGAGAACGTAGAACGATCGAATAAAGAGTTCAATTGAAATATTCCTCACTTATGTTTATAATTGTGTCTGTTATTCTATAAGGTTTGTATTTATCATATTTTCTTTTTGGGGGGGAGGGGAGTTGTGATGAGTATTCTGTTTTCAAACACCGATTTCACAACTTTTGAAACATAAAGATGTTTAATATTGCATCCATGTGCCAAAAAAATATAGGTTCACACTTTCCCAATACAGATGTACACAAAGCTCAAAACAATTTCTTTCCAGCCGTTATATCGGGAATAAATTCTGAAAGTACACCAGGCGTCTTTCAGTCGTCTTATCTGAGCAATTTTGTACTTAGAAGTCATCTCTAATTGCCTTTCTCCGGGGAACTTTGCTCAACAGAAAATATCCCAGTCCGACGCCATTTTATCTAAAAACTGAAAGCCAGTGCTCAGAGCAAAACGCCGAATTAAAAATGCGTGTAGGCCCGGTCCACTTTGCGCGAAAAACTACCACTAGTAGGTCACACGTCACAGCAACAATCTGTTCCATGCGTATACACTGCAAGTTTTATCGTTTTGAGAGACGTGGCAGGTGACAACCTCTCGACATATTGCATGATGGGGGGGGTGGAGGGAAGGATGCTTACACCCGTATTCAAAATTTCATTTGCGAAATAAATACAGAAATGGCGAATTGGACATTTGATATTTCTTTCTGCTATCCATGTATCTTCCCCGGATGTTTGTTGTACATGAAAAAGCTATAGGCGTTGTTCATGGAGCCAGCTCTGGAAATGGGCCAGATTGTTGCTACCAGATTGAAGAATAGTGTTTTAATTTTCTATGCTGAAAGTTTCAGGATCAAATTTGTGTACCTTGTCACTAAAATACACTAAAAGTAATTTCTTTGTAAAATTGCTTCATGGTGTTCCTGTATTGGTGATCAACATCACTTGATTTTGAATATTGCTGTATTGACTCTAGCGCCACCTATTGGCAAACTGCTTGAGTCCAGTTCATCCCACCACCAAGACTGACCAACGATCTCCCCACGCGCCCCTCAGTGAGACTGACCCACTGACCCCTGGGACTGACCCACTGTAGCCCAACCAGAACATGTTCCCTGTTCAACTAGCCGATGATAACGTCCACCATTTCACACACTCAACACACACACACACACACCACACACACACACACACACACACACACACACACACACACACACACACACACACACACACACACACCACACCACACACACACACACACACACACACACACACACACACACACACACACACACACATCACACACCACACACCAGCACACACACACACACACCACACACCACACACCACAGCACATCACACACAACAACTTGTAGGCCATAGGCTTGATACATAGCAGGGCCACTATGCATGTAAGATGTGTACTGTAGCCTGTCTGTAGCCTGTCTTGCAGCATTACATATTTGTATTGCCTTCCGGTTACTGGATATGTCAGAGTTGCTAGTCCTAGGCTGTGAAACCACTGTTCACGAGCGTACATATCAATGTCAAAATTTTATAGGAATATTATTACGACAGGCAGAAGTATATCAAGCATTATATGGCCAAACACTCTGGACCAACAAGGTATGCTTCAGCTATAGACGAGTTTGGGTGATTATCCTCTCTCCCAGAACCTCAACTCGGAATACACTGCCAGACTATAGTTATTTGCATATGGATGCATACAGTAGAGTCTTTGCAATTCAGTTTTAAGTAAACTGACCTCATCAGGTGCATCAGGTCACTGATGTATTCAACATATATCCAGTCCAGTATGTTGCTAAATACATGTAATATTGCCTGGGGTGTCTTTGTTCTTGCCTTTTAAAAGGGAACTTCCAGCGCTGTCATTCAATGTTTAAATACAAGACGCGAAAAAGCAAGTGAAATTCAATCAGTGAAAAAACCTTCAATGCTGCACACAAAATTTCACTAAATTTTTTTTTTTCCATGCCGTCACTATTTCCTTTATTGTCGTACCTCAATCGTTGAAGACTGTAGAATACGACAGCACTAAGCTCACAGTACTTCTACTTTTTGAGAAACAAGGCCTCAAAATTTTACAAATTTTGTCTACAATCTCAATTATTTGTTTGAGTTGCTGCATCTAAAGCAATAAAATATGATATTAGGTCCAAAAAAAAAACTTGACACACTTTCAATTCCAATAATAATTAATCAATATTGTTGGCACTTGTTGATTCCAATAATCAATAATCAACTAGATCAATATTGTGACTTGTTGATTTTCCTGATGAACAATAATCAAATACTGCTGGTACTTGTCGATTTCAACATATATCAATCATCAATATTGTGGGATCAGTACTTTTGTCCTACCACAAACAAGGTCTGTTGGAAAGCAAATGCATTTCTTGAACAAATAAATGTCAAAAACACTTATATTTTGGAATTCCTCACTCCTCAGTTTAAACAATATTGATATGGAATTTTGTCAAATTTGACTGATTGTTTGAAATGATCTCATTTTGACCTATTACCAGAAGTGACCCCATATCTCATCAACAAAGCACAAATTCATGTTAATTAATTATTAATTTCTTAATCCTGAACTATTCAATAATTTGAAGCTACATTTGAAAATTAGGCCAAGTTAGAAATTTGCCCGGTAGAACCCTCCCTTACCCCATCTACGGACAGGTCAAATTTTGTCTAAAAAATTCCAGCAGTGGCACCAACGCACTTCAAACAATCACTAACCTCAATTTCATCAAATGCCACCTATGCCACTTCTTATTCTGACAGTTTCATGTATACATCCTACATGTACCTCACTTTTCTAAGCTAGTTTCCGTCATTTGGCCAAATTACATGTGGTATTGTGTTGAGTACAACTTGAAGAAATTTAAATGCAGCTTACAGTACATTTTTCGTTATAAAGAAGACTAGTATAACATGTGTTTAATAAAGAAGTAAAAAATCTCTGGTCCCATATCTTAGTTTTTTGTATTTCTATTGTTTTGCAACCCTGATATAAAGAAATGTCATTATAGAAACAATTTATGGGTCCAAGGACTTCTTTTATAACGATGAGTGCTCACATAATATCTATTATTTGTCTGATTCATACTTTCACTGATTTGTTTCGATGTTCTGGTCAGACATACAACTCAAAAATAGTATTCTATGTCTCTGCCCAAAAGGTGCCGCGAATCATCATTTTCAGAGGTTTTCTGCCTCAGTCTGCTCCATTACACACACACACACACAGCACACACACACACACACACACACACACACACACACACACACACACACACACACACACACACACACACCACACACCACTCACACACACACTAGCACCCCACACACACACCCACACACACACACACACCACACACCACACAACACACACACACCACCACATGCACACACACACACAATACACACATACACACACACAACACACCTACACACACACACACAAACACACGACACACACACACACACACACACACCACACACACAACATTCCCACATTCCTTCAACACAGACTATCTCACAACTTCATTTTTGAAATACAATTGCCAAAGACATCATGGCAGGGGGGGCGGCGATGTCCAAAGACTGTCCCCCACCACCGTCCACTGCCATCTGAAAAGAAGTTTGAAATTGAAGACACAACATTCCTGGAACATGCATGTGTCATCTAAGGCTCACGCACCTTCTCTGTGGTATTCTAGAGAGATTTATTATCCATTTTGGTCCCATGCTAGTCTAGATATCTAGTCTACCAACAGCCACACAAACTTGAAATAATTCTGCATTCCCTTGCCATATAGAGGACTTCTGGCCAAGTTTGCTACAAATCTGAACATTCTTTATAAAGAAGGTGACAATGTACTACTCTCCCCCAGCGGCCGCGGCGGCAGCGACGTACGGCTCCTTCCTGGCGGCACCCAGACCCATTCTACCTGGATCCGCCGGTCCTATGGCAATACACGGGGGAATGCAACCAAGCGCCATAGCCACGCCCACCCCCTTGCACGTTGCAGCATCTTCCGCGTCGCCGAGAGGATTGGTGGCACCTCAACAATGAAAACAGTCTTGCCAACATCACGGGTTCATTGACTTAAAAGCGAAACCGACAGGGCGGAATGTCATGGCGCCCTCTTCGTTGAAATGGCTTAAAAATAGGGCGCCATTTCCTTTTCAGAGCAGTTTTAAAAAGCTTTATTAGGGTGATAAGTCTGAAGTCAATTTTCTCATTCTGGCAGCTTAAACTCCGTGTCATTGCGGTATGCCGAAATACCGACAGTCAAGACGGCATGATATAATGCCCCCTTGAAGAAACGATAGACGAAAGAGGACGCCATTTCCTCTTCAAATCAGTTTTAAAAAGCTTTATTAGGGTGATAAGACTGAAGTCAATTTTCTCATTCTGCCAGCTTAAACTCCGTGTCATTGTGGTATGCCGAAATACCCACAGTCAAGGCATGATATAACGCCCTCTTTGGAGAAACGATAGAAGAGGGCACCATTTCCGCCGCAATGCAAAGTTAAAAAGCTTTCTTGTGTGATTGAAGACTGCATTCATTTTCCCTCAGGCAGTTTAAATTTTGTATCACTCCAATACGTGTCCAAAGAAAAGATATTGTAGTATATCTGTAAAGACAGAATGAAATATCGCCCTCTTTGGTGAAGCGATAGAAAAGAGAGGGCACCATTCTCTTCACAATACACAGTTAAAAATCTTTGTGTGATAGAAGATTGCTATCCCTTTACAATCTTCAATAATTAATTTTTGACTGAATTGTAATGCTATAGTTCTAATCCACTACATTTGAAAAAGAAACATTGGAGTTTGAATCGCGCTGATATGACAAGTCGTAATAATATCTTCCGAATTCAGGGAAGGGTGTTTTTGAAAATTTGGTAAATAAACCGCTGTATGTCACGGATGTGTTCGATTTTATGCCGTATCATAGATTAATCAATGCCACTGACTCTCTGTATAAAGCAATTCGGAAACTATCGGTAACAAAACAAAATATGGTTTAACACAAGAAATAAAACGAAAATTTAAGCAAATTAGGTGAAGAGCACGGCCTATCAAGAAATAGTGAACTACATCTTCTCGTACACTAAAATAATGGGGTACATAAAATATATCCAAGTGCTATTTTTTTTAATATGTATGAGATACACTGATTTTAGTATATACTGGCATAATTCTATGAGATGTACCGTGAGTCGTCCAACTGAATTATGACAGCAGAGTGTACAATAATGAGACCTGTATACCAATTTAGGACAGGCCCTAATACGCACTATTTTAAGTTGCATGTTTCTCTTTTACATAGCAACGGTACACGTAATTCACCTTGGTCGCGGACGACACCAAAATTTTGTGCTGAAATTACAAATCCAACAGGGCCCTGGGAACGATTTTTTTCACCGGAGGTGCAGAGATATATATTTTCGTGGCCAAAAAATTTTTTCAAACGCAAATTCGCGGCCCAAATTAAAACAGCTGAAAATCGGCTCAGTGGGGGGGGGGGGGGGTTCGGCGGATAAATTTTCGCGCCAAATTTTTTTCGCTGGCCCAATTTTTTTTTTAGCGGGCCAAATTTCGCGCCTAAATTAACAGCTGAAAAAGTCACTCAGTGGGGGGGAGGGGGGGGGGGGTCGGCGAAAGTTTCGCGGCCAAAAAAATTTTTTCGCGCCTAAATTTTTTTTCAGCGGCCACATTCGCGGCCGTAATCAGGATCAGCTGAAAAGTCGCTCAGTGGGAGGGGGGGGGGGGTCGGCTGGAAATTTTCGGCGCAAAAAAAATTTCACGCGCCAAAATTCGCAGGGCCAGGTCAACAGCCTAAAAAGTCCCCTGCGGCCAAATTGGAACAAAAATAGACATACACGTCTTTTTTGCAGGGGGTGCTTTGCGTCACGCCCCTGAAAAATTTCTGGGGGTGCTTCACAACCCCAGACCCCGCGCTTCCCAGGGCCATGAATCCAACCACGCTCATGCCTTGGGCATCTAAATGTGGAGAAAGCATATCCTGTTAAATTTAGACACCCATACTTATTTGAGGCGTACAGTGCAAAAACTGGGTGTTTAGATTTAACACCAAGAGTGTTGCACAATAAAGATACAGACTGGTGTAAATTTTTAACAACCAAACGAATTATTTCAAACACCAAGACATTGCTTTAACAACCAAGAGTGTTGAAAATCACACTTTTTTGGTATTCATATTGTGTAACACTCTTGGTGTTAAATTAACACTCCGTTTTTGCAGTTTATGAGAAACATATAATTAATTTGCAATATTCGTTTCACTTGAAACAAACGTTTCACTGAAACCGTTTTGTCTTATAAATACATGTATCGACATGAATACGTACTTTGATGTAACAGGGAAACTGTTTTCAATAAATTGATTTAAATTACCAACCTACAGGCTGAGAACTAAAGTACTATTTTGATGTATTTTGTGTTAATTGAAACACATTTCTCTTCACGCTTGGAAAACGTGTTGTATAGCCTACCTATCGAAATAAAAAAATGATAATACTGTATTACTGAAATTACAATATCTATTTCCGTCCAAAGCAGTATATTATAAAGCGACAAAATATCCACTGTTTTCGCGTTATTTGGAAACAATTTAAAAAGTACAAATGAAGGTGTTTTAGCTTCAAATTAATGTTAAATTTGAAAAATGTGATTACAATTTCATCACAGATTGTGTCCGTGTTCTAACAGTCTTGGAAAACTGTTATGCGCAAGCAACGTTCTTAGAACTTTCAGTTATATTTTAGCAGAGAAGATATACGTAATAATGTCATATCAATTAAATGTATCTCCTGTAAATATGTTTCATATGTTTACATCAGTGGATAAGTGGCTTGTTTGTGCAAATGTACGTAACATCTGTTAATCCTATAGTTCCTTATTTTTTCTAAATAAGAATCCTTTTACATTCCATGCGCAGAGATAATAAGAACAATTAATTTCGACGCAGTCAGTGACCAACAAACCCCTCTCCGTCGTTAATTCTGTACCGCAATAGTTTGATGTATTATACTTATTGAATAATTGTATGTAAAAACTACCTGTCAAAAACAACACCAGCCGGTGTTGTGCGAGGACCGCACCTTGGGTGTTAAAAATACACCATTGAGTTTTATATATAACACCATATATTGTTGATATAACAAACAAAATGTACTAATAATAACACCAATGGGTATTTAATCTAACACCAAGGGTGTTGAAGCGTTACACCATATAATTTAACACTGGTGTAAAGTGCTGTGGAGCGGTCCTTTCAGCAGCACCGACTGGTGTAATTTTTTAACACCAACTGTTTTGCTAGTGGTATGTCTTGGATTTCGAAAAAGCTTATGGTTACTAGCCCCTTGACTGTCTATTGATAGGGCAAAAGTGACGGTTGTCTCTTTCAAGACAGGGAAATAAACAGTGATGTGAAAAGGTCGCTCACTTTCGATAAAATTCTTTCACACTGCACAGAACTGGGGTGTTAACTTTAACACCAAGGATGTTGCACAATAGAATACGCAACGTGGTGTAACACCACTGTTTTGTACAGTGGGGTATGTTTAGGACTTCGAAAGCTTTGGTTAACCGCTTGGATGTCATTATTGATGGGCAAAAAGGTGACAGGTTGTTCCTTCGAAGACAGGGAAATAACAGGATTGGAAAAGGTCCTCACTTCTCGCGATAAAATTCTTTCACTGCAGAACTGGGGTGTTAATTTAAGCACCAAGGGTGTTGCACATATAGATACAGACGTGAGTGTAAAAAGTTCACACACGGAGTGTTATATTTAACACCAAACTAAGTTATTTCAAACATCCAAAGACTTCTTGCTTTAACACCAAGCGGTGTGAAAATCAAACACTTTTCCGGTATTCATATTGCTGCAACACCTTGGTGTTAGAATTTAACACCCCACTGTTTGCAAGTGTATCAATCAAGTACACTGTTCAAGGTTTTGCTGTGAAAATTTCATGGTCAAATGTTTAAGACTCTTATCACCATCACTATCAGTATCACTTGGCAGGCAAATTTGTTGTGTAACTTTGTAATGATTGTTTCTATAATAAGGGGACAAAAGTTGTACTAGTGACCGGACTGGGATGTGCAAAAATACCTAAAATACCAATGTAACAATATATAAGAAAAAACGCTGACTCGAAGGATTCGTCTTAATCTACTTGAGAAGAAACAAGTGTCATTTGGCCAGCAGGGCGTCAATCCATTTTTCGGATGGGGGGGGGGGGGGATAAGCAAAAGTTAGAACATGTCCAAAGTTTCTTGAATTGCAATTTATAACATTTGGTGCGATTTGAAATTGCGTATGTTTAAAAGTATTTTTATGGTAAAGTTAAATGGTTTTGTTGTGCTTTGGCAACTGCTTTTAAAATATATTTTGCAATTACGGTTTAGGAATTTCAGGTTTTCAAACAATTATTGGGGGAGGCGGGTGGGGGCAATGACCACAGATATCCTTAATTGGGGTAGCGACTACCGCACCTGCCTACTACCAGATCGACGCCCTTGCATTCACAGTCTGAATTAAAATAATTTATAATAAATACATAACAATGAATCCTAACCCTGTTCAGCAAGCAGGCATCGTGTGTTTCTTATACCATTTTGAAAGATATTTGATTATACGATTCGTTATTATTTGGCAAAATGAGTTAAATGTAAGCCATGGCGGGCAAGGTAGCCAAGGGTCATTGTCAAGACAGTCTACATGTATTTTCGAGAGGGGAGGGCAAAAGATAAGAAAACAAGGTCAAAAATTTCGCGAATCACCCACGCTAGCAGAAATTGGAAATGCGTTTGTTCTGATTTGATTATTTATGTTAAGTTTCAATGGATTCGTGTTTTTTCTGGGCCACGCACTATCGTTCGGAAGAAACACTTGGGGGGTTAGTCACTTCATTATATAACATTGGCGCTATGAATTGGTTGCCGATAAAGCATTTTTATTTTCAAATGTCTTTATAGTATAGAAACTTTTAAACTGAAACAGTTTTCGAAGAAATACCATCTCTGATCAACTGCACTGTTCATTGTTTTTGACAGGATTTTTTTTGTGATGTTAGAGGATAGATAACCGATGTTTGTAGTGTATATCATAAATTACACAATTGTCCAAAAATCGTTTTTTGTGTTACGAATAAGTATAAAACCACGATGTAAATTGAAAACACGAGATTAGGCACACGAACAGATATCTCGCGAAACACTATTTTGGATGAGTTGTCGAGTTTGATAGACACAAATCCGCCTACAAAAAAATAATTGCGGAT
>JZLH01S0627264.1:2231-12295 GCA_001188425.1 Eucidaris tribuloides | reverse complement strand
AAGGGGTACTATGTGATACTCACCCTCATCAAGGCCCTATAAATTATAGTTAATTTGTGTTTATTTTTACGTCTTTGTAAGTTTTACCTTAAGACAAAACTTGCAGAAACAGCTATAGGGGGAGGAGCTTATCAATTCAAACAGAGCATACATTACCACGGTGTGGCTAACACACTTCGCGTGACATGCATTGGTCACGCATGGTCAGCTCCCTGCTGTCACGTGCAATCTGATTGGTTGGCAAGAACTCAAATCATTTCTTAACTTATGCCTCTTAGTTACTGGCGCCTTCTCCTTTTAAGTTGCATGTTTCTCTTCTACATAGCAACGGTACACGTAATTCACCTTGGTCGCGGACGACACCAAAACTTTGATGCTGAAATGACAAATCCAACACCATGCTTGGCATCTAAATTGGGAACAGTATCCTGTTAAATTTAACACCATACTTATTTGAGCGTACAGTGCAAAAACTGGGGTGTTAGATTTAACACCAAGGATGTTGCACAATATAGATACCAGACGTGGTGTAAATTTTAACACCAAACGAATTATTTCAAACACCAAGAGCATTGGCTTTAACACCAAGAGTGTTGAAAAATCAACACTTTTTTGGTATTCATATTGTGTAACACTCTTGGTGTTAAATTTAACACTCCAGTTTTTGCAGTTTATGAGAAACATATAATTAATTTGCAATATTCGTTTCACTGAAACAAACGTTTCACTGAAACCGTTTTGTCTTATAAATACATGTATCGACATGAATACGTACTTTGATGTAACAGGGAAACTGTTTTCATAAATTGATTTAAATTACCAACCTACAGGCTGAGAACTAAAGTACTATTTTGATGTATTTTGTGTTAATTGAACACATTTCTCTTCACCTTGGAAAGCGTGTTGTATAGCCTACCTACGAAATCAAAAAAATGATAATACTGTATTACTGAAATTACAATATCTATTTCCGTCCAAAGCAGTATAATCATAAAGCGACAAGAATATCCACTGTTTCGCGTTATTTTGGAAACAAATTTAAAAAGTACAAATGAAGGTGTTTTAGCTTCATAATTATGTTAAATTTGAAAATGTGATTACAATTTCATCACAGATTGTGTCTAACAGTCTTGGAAGAACTGTTAAGCACAAGCAACGATTCTTAGAACTTTCAGTTATATTTTACAGAGAAGATATACAATAATGTCATATCAATTAAAATGTATCTCTGTAAATATGTTTCATATGTGTTACATCAGTGGATAAGTGGCTATGTTTGTGCAAATGTACGTAACATCTGTAATCCTATAGTTCCTTATATTTCTAAATAAGAATCCTTTTACATTCCATGCGCAGAGATAATAAGAACAATTAGATTTCGACGCAGTCAGTGACCATACAAACCCCCTCTCCGTCGTTAATTCTGTACCCAGCAATACGTTTGATGTATTATACTTATTGAATAATTGTATGTAAACACTACACTGTCAAAAACAACACCAGCCGGTGTTGTGAGAGGACCGCACCCTTGGGTGTTAAAAATACACCATGGAGTTTTAATATAACACCATATATTGTTGATATAACAAACAAAATGTACTATAACACCAATGGGTATTAATCTAACACCAATGGGTGTTGAACTTACACCATAAATTTAACACTGGTGTAAAGTGCTTGATGCGGTCCTTTCACAACACCGACTGGTGCAATTTTAACACCACTGTTTTGTAGTGTATGTCTTGGATTTCGAAAAGCTTGGGTTATAGCCCCTTGGATGTCATATTGATAGGCAAAAAGGTGACGGTTGTTCTCTTCAAGACAGGGAAATAACAGGATTGGAAAAGGTCCTCACTTTCGGATAAAATTCTTTACACTGCAAGAACTGGGGTGTTAACTTTAACACCAAGGATGTTGCACAATATGAATACCAGACGTGGTGTAAAAGTTTAACACCACGGGTGTTATTTTAACACCAAACAGGTTACTTCAAACACCAAGAACATTGACTTTAACACCAAGGGTGTTGAAAATCAACACTTTTCCGGTATTCATATTGTGCAACACCCTTGGTGTTAAATTTAACACCCCACTGTTGCAGTGTATAAATCAAGTACACTGTTCAAGGTTTCTGCTGTGAAAATTTCATGGTCAAAATGTTAAAGACTCTTTACACAATCACTATCAGTACTCACTGTGGCAGGCAAATTTGTTGTGTAACTTTGTATGATTGTTTCTATAATAAGGGTGACAAAAGTGTACTAGTGACCTGACTGGGAATGTGCAAAAATGCCTAAAAATCCAATGTAACAATATATTAAAAAAAAAAACCTAGACTGGAAGGATTCGTCTTAAATCTTACTTGAGAAGAAACAAGTGTGCATTTGCCACAGGGGTGTCAATCCATTTTTCGGATGGGGGAGGGGGGTAAGGCAAAAAGTTAGAAACATTTCCAAAGTTTTGCAATTTATAACATTTGGTGCGATTTGAAACTTGCGCATGTTTAATAGTATTTTTTATGGTAAAGTTAAATGGTTTTGTTGTGCTTTGCACTGCTTTTTAAATTTATTTTGCATTACGGTTTAGGAATTTCAGGTTTTCAAAATTATTTGGGGGGGGGGTTGTTGCACCCACAAATGTAATAATCGCCCACAAATGTAACAACGCCCACAAATGTAATAACACTTTACCCACAAATGTAAAAATCACCCACAAATGTAATAACACTTTGCCCACAAATGTAATAATCGCCCACAAATGTAATAAAACGCTCACAAATGTAATAATCTGTCGCCCACAAATGTAATAATGCATTTTACCCACAAATGTAATAATTTCGAACTGCTTTAGGATCTTCGTTTATGTCTTCATGCTTCTATCACCCTCTATACTAGTCTATATATCAGACCCTAGTAAGTATAAGAACGATCTTAGTTAGTCCATTAAGTAGACCTCAGTGAGTTTTTTCTTATCCATAAATGTGCCGACTTTTCAACGTACATTCCATACCCCCCTGATAGTCTATACATCAGACTGAAGGCAGTTAGAAAAAACATATCTCTATAGTTATTATAGTCTACGTACTACACCTGCATTTGTATTTGTGTATCCATATGCTGACTTTTCAGAATTACATTCCAACCCTCAGCCTAGTCTGCGTAACAAATCTTAATTTGTGTTATATACGCGATCCCATTAGTCTGTGTATCAGACCTTAATGAATATTTGCAGATAACTAGTCTATGTAAAAGGCATTAGTCATTAACACATACTCTATATACTGGATATTATACAAGTTCTGAGTTTTCAGACTCTCAATTTACTATCCCTGTTTAGTCTATGAAGTAGACCTCAATGAGTATTTTCTTATCCACACATGTGCTGACATTTCGAATGAACGTACCCCGTGGTAGTTAATACGTCAGACTTACGCTGGTATTGTTGCTATAATTAATTTGTGTATTAATTATTACCATTTTCGTGGAGTCTTTGTATCAGACTTTAGCTTAAGTAATAGCACATTATTCATAACTTTATCAGCCATTCGGGTAGTCATTGTATCAGGTTGTGGGTAACATGCTATTACATAAGCTAATGTCTGGTACAAAGACTACCCGAACTGGTAATAATTAATACACAAATAACCATCTACGGCTGATACATAGACTACAACTGTTTCAGGTTATGGGTAATGTGCTACTACTAAAGCTAAGGTCTGATACAAAGACTACCTAAAGATCATGGTAATAATTAATACACAAATACCCATCTACGGCTGATACATAGATTACTACTGTTTAAGGTTAATGGGTAATGTGCTACTACATAAGTTTAGGGTCTATTGCCAAGACTACACGAAGATGGTGATACACATGTACCCATCTACGGTTGATACATAGACTATTACAAAACTAAGGTCTGAGAATAAGACTAGTGAGGATGGTCATCAGTAATAACACAAAATGCCCATCAAGGGCTGATACCTAGACTACGACTCTTAGAAATTATTACATTTGTGGGCGAAGTGTTATTACATTTGTGGGTGATGCGATATTTTTATTACATTTGTGGGTAAAGTGCGTTATTACATTTGTGGGCGACAGATTATTACATTTGTGGGCGTGTTATTACATTTGTGGGCGATTATTACATTTGTGGGTAAAGTGTTATTACATTTGTGTCTGGGCGTTGTTTACATTTGCTGAGCGATTTATTAACATTTGTGGGGCTGCAACAGAGGGGGGGGGGGCCAATGACCCCAATATTTTAATTGGAAACGGCGTTAGCGACTACCCACACTGCCTCCTACACTGGATCTGACCTCCTGCATTGCAGTACTGAACTTGAATATTTATAATATAATACAAACAATGAATCCTACCTGTTTACAAGCAGCATCGTTGTAGTTTCTAACCATTTGAAAGATATTTGTTATACAATTTCAGTTAATTGTTGCCACAATAGAGTTAAAACTGTAAGACCCATGGCGGCAAGCGTTACACAAGGGTTCTTGTCAAGACCAGTGTCAATGTATTTTATTCGGGAACGAGGGAGGCGGCAAAAGTAAGAAAAATAGTCAAAATTTCGGCGATCTCCAACGCACAAAATTGGAGAATTGCCGTTTGTGTTTGAATTATTTTTATGTTAGTTTAATGGATTTTCGTGTTTTTTTTTTTTCCCTTGGGCCATCCGAGTTGTTCGGAAAAGAAACACTTTGGGGGGTTAATCACTTTCTTGATATAAAACACTTGGCCGCTTGAATTGCTGCGATAAAGCGTTTCATTGTTTATAGGTAATAGAAACTTTTAACATAAACAGTTTCGAAAGAAATAACCCCATCTTGATCACTGCCTAGTGCGGTTGTTTTGACAGATTTTTTTTTGTGAAGTGTTCGAGGATAACGGGATGTTTAGTGTATATCGCCATACACATATTGTCCAAAAATCGTTTTTGTTTACCGAATAAGGCATTAAACCGACGATGTAAATTGAAAACCACGACACACGAAACATATCTCGCTGAAAACCACTATTTTGTAATGTTGCTCATGAGTTGATAGAAAACAAATCCGTCACAAAAAAAATACATATGCGGATAAAAAAAATTGAAAGGTTGAAAATCATTCAGTTTGTAGTTTCTGAAGCCAGTAAATTATTCCTATTGAGGTTGAGAGAACTAACACTAGGCATATTCCCTAGACATGTTAGAACATCCCTGTATAGAAACTTGAAGTTAGTTTTTGACATTTCTATTCCCATAAGACCTTTATTAAAACGACATACACATGTAAACAAATAACCCTTCAAAAAATACAGTTATAGTCAGTGCGGCGAGCACGTTGGGGGGGGGGGCTACATTAGGGGGGCCGGAGCCACCCTATTTTTTTTTCAAAAGTATATTAAAATAAGCGTGCGTTTTGCCTCTTTTCTCGAAAAATTTCGACTTTGGCATGCAGAAATGCTTTACGCTGTCTCGGTCCCTGGCCCCCCCCCCCCCCCCCCCCACTCCCCTGTCAGATGCTCGTTTGCTGGAGGAAAATGTTTCTTTGGCAGTCAAAATATTCCCCGACGGATTTTCGAACTTTTTAGGTATATTCTTACAAGTGTATCTGTCTAATATACTGTTAGCAGCATCTTGTTATACTTGAGGCAAAGAACAAAGATACTGCACAACCGCAGTTGTGATTTTGTTGGAAATAATAAGAAGGCAATTAGAACAAAATCAGCATGGCTGAAAGTGTTTCTGTAAAATACTGTCATGTATTTTGGCTATATTCGTCTTTTGGTGATTGTTTAAGTCAAGGATTAATTGTTTGCTACTAATATAACAATGCAAATATCAAATGCAATACATTTCAACGGAGACATTGGTGCCGCAAATAGCTGGCTTGATATACAGTACAATCAAACATTTTACTCATTAGTTTTATTAGTACATGTATTTGCAGATCAAAGAATAGTTATCTAATGAACACGAAAAATCAATGCAATTTTATTGATAAAATTATATGAGGGAATAAAACTGATATTTTGTAACATTATAGAAACATGTGTGCAGACAGATATGTTGTGTCAAATTGTCTTAAGATTAATAATAGATTTTGTACAAATATTATTGACAGAGACGTAGAACGATCGAATAAAGAGTTTCAATTGAAATATTTCTCACTTATGTTTATAATTGTGTCGTTATTCTATAAGTGTTTGATTTCATCATATTTTTTTTTGGGGGGGGAGGGGAGTTTGATGAGTGATTCTGCTTTCAAACACCGATTTCAAAACTTTTGAAACATAAAGATGTTTACTATATTGATCTCATGTGCCAAAAAAATATAGGTTCACACTTTCCCAATACAGATGTACACAAACTCAAAACATATTTCTTTCCAGCGCGATATCGGGATAAATTCTAAGAAGCTACGACCAGGCGTTTTCATCGTCTGATCTGCAGCGGCAATTTTTTTGTACTTTAGAAGTCATCTCTAATTGCTTCCCGGAACTTGCTCAAAGGTAAATATCCCAGTCCGACGCCATTTTATCTAAAAACTGGAAAAGCCAGTGCTCAGAGCAAACGTCCGAATTACAAAAGCGTGTAGGCCCGGTCCGATTTGCGCGAACAACTACCACTAGTAGGTCACACGTCACACGCAACAATCTGTTCCATGCGTTATAACAACTATTGCATAGGTTTATCGTTTTGAGAGGACTGGCATGGTGACAACCCTCTCGAACATTATTGGCATGATGGGCGGGGGTGGGGTGGAGGGAAGGGATGCTTACACCCGTATTCAAAATTTCATTTGACGAAATAAATACAGAAATGGCGAATTGGACATTTGATATTTTTCTTTCTCTATCCATGCTATCTTCCCCGGATTGTTTGTTGTTACTATGAAAAAGGCTATAGCGTTGATTGTGGAGCAGCTCTGAAATGGGCCAGATTTGTACCAGATTGAAGAATAGTGTTTAATTTATATATGTGAAAGTTTCAAGATCAAATTTGTGTCCTTGTCATCTAAAATTACACTAAAAGTTAATTTCTTTCGTAAAATTGCTTCATGGTGTTCCTGTATTGGTGATCAACCATTCACTTGATTTTGAATATTGCTGTATTTGATCTAGCGCACCTATTGGCAAACTGCTTGAGTCCAGTTCAGCCCACACACCAAGACTGACCAACTGATCTCCCCACGCGCCCTCAGTGAGACTGAACCCACTGACCCCTGGGACTGACCCACTGTAGCAAACCAACCAGAAATGTTCCCTGTTCAACTAGCATGAATAACGTCCACCATTTCACACACTCACACACACACACACACACACCACACACACACACACACACACACACACACACACACACACACACACACACACACACACACACACACCACACCACACACACACACACACACACACACACACACACACACACACACACACACACACATCCACACCACACACCACACACACACACACACACGACCCACCACACACATCACACCAACAACTTGTAGGCCATAGGCTTGATACATAGCAGGGCCACTATGCATGTAAGATGATGTACTGTAGCCTGTCCTGATAGCCTGTCATTGCAGCATACATATTTGTATTGCTTGGTTACTGGATATGTCAGTAGTTGCTAGTCTAGGCTGTGAAACCACTGTCACGAGGTACATATCAACTGTCCATAAATTTTATAGGAATATTACTTACGGACAGGCAGAAGTATATCAAGCATTTATATTGGCCAAACACTCTGACCAACAATGGTATGCTTCAGTCTATAGTAGAGTTTGGGTGATTATCCTCTCTCCCAGACACACTACAAGCCGGAATAAGCTGAGACTATAGTTATTTGCATATGGATGCATACAGTGAGTCTTTGCAATTCAGGTTTATAAACTGACCTCATCAGTGTGCATCAGGTACTGATGTTTCAACATATATTTCCAGTCCAGTTATGTGTAAATACATGTAATATTGCCTGGGTGTCTTTGTTCTTGCTTTTTAAAAGGGAACTTCCAGCGCTGTCATTCAATGTTTAAATACAAGACGCGAAAAAGCAAGTGAAATTCAATCAGTGAAAAAACCTTCAATGCTGCACACAAAATTTCACTAAATTTTTTTTTTTCCATGCCGTCACTATTTCCTTTATTGTCGTACCTCAATCGTTGAAGACTGTAGAATACGACAGCACTAAGCTCACAGTACTTCTACTTTTTGAGAAACAAGGCCTCAAAATTTTACAAATTTTGTCTACAATCTCAATTATTTGTTTGAGTTGCTGCATCTAAAGCAATAAAATATGATATTAGGTCCAAAAAAAAAACTTGACACACTTTCAATTCCAATAATAATTAATCAATATTGTTGGCACTTGTTGATTCCAATAATCAATAATCAACTAGATCAATATTGTGACTTGTTGATTTTCCTGATGAACAATAATCAAATACTGCTGGTACTTGTCGATTTCAACATATATCAATCATCAATATTGTGGGATCAGTACTTTTGTCCTACCACAAACAAGGTCTGTTGGAAAGCAAATGCATTTCTTGAACAAATAAATGTCAAAAACACTTATATTTTGGAATTCCTCACTCCTCAGTTTAAACAATATTGATATGGAATTTTGTCAAATTTGACTGATTGTTTGAAATGATCTCATTTTGACCTATTACCAGAAGTGACCCCATATCTCATCAACAAAGCACAAATTCATGTTAATTAATTATTAATTTCTTAATCCTGAACTATTCAATAATTTGAAGCTACATTTGAAAATTAGGCCAAGTTAGAAATTTGCCCGGTAGAACCCTCCCTTACCCCATCTACGGACAGGTCAAATTTTGTCTAAAAAATTCCAGCAGTGGCACCAACGCACTTCAAACAATCACTAACCTCAATTTCATCAAATGCCACCTATGCCACTTCTTATTCTGACAGTTTCATGTATACATCCTACATGTACCTCACTTTTCTAAGCTAGTTTCCGTCATTTGGCCAAATTACATGTGGTATTGTGTTGAGTACAACTTGAAGAAATTTAAATGCAGCTTACAGTACATTTTTCGTTATAAAGAAGACTAGTATAACATGTGTTTAATAAAGAAGTAAAAAATCTCTGGTCCCATATCTTAGTTTTTTGTATTTCTATTGTTTTGCAACCCTGATATAAAGAAATGTCATTATAGAAACAATTTATGGGTCCAAGGACTTCTTTTATAACGATGAGTGCTCACATAATATCTATTATTTGTCTGATTCATACTTTCACTGATTTGTTTCGATGTTCTGGTCAGACATACAACTCAAAAATAGTATTCTATGTCTCTGCCCAAAAGGTGCCGCGAATCATCATTTTCAGAGGTTTTCTGCCTCAGTCTGCTCCATTACACACACACACACACAGCACACACACACACACACACACACACACACACACACACACACACACACACACACACACACACACACACCACACACCACTCACACACACACTAGCACCCCACACACACACCCACACACACACACACACCACACACCACACAACACACACACACCACCACATGCACACACACACACAATACACACATACACACACACAACACACCTACACACACACACACAAACACACGACACACACACACACACACACACACCACACACACAACATTCCCACATTCCTTCAACACAGACTATCTCACAACTTCATTTTTGAAATACAATTGCCAAAGACATCATGGCAGGGGGGGCGGCGATGTCCAAAGACTGTCCCCCACCACCGTCCACTGCCATCTGAAAAGAAGTTTGAAATTGAAGACACAACATTCCTGGAACATGCATGTGTCATCTAAGGCTCACGCACCTTCTCTGTGGTATTCTAGAGAGATTTATTATCCATTTTGGTCCCATGCTAGTCTAGATATCTAGTCTACCAACAGCCACACAAACTTGAAATAATTCTGCATTCCCTTGCCATATAGAGGACTTCTGGCCAAGTTTGCTACAAATCTGAACATTCTTTATAAAGAAGGTGACAATGTACTACTCTCCCCC
>JZLH01S0627263.1:3170-48914 GCA_001188425.1 Eucidaris tribuloides | reverse complement strand
GATTCGGAAATGTGGATGGACAATGATGGATAGAGGTGCAAAATTTTACAACTGGTTGTTTCCACCAATAGAAAGTCCTATTTGGAATGGATCATAATTCAATTATAGTCAAACCTGTATCGAAAGGACAATGAAGGGTAACAATATTGTCCATTATAGACAGGTATCCCTTTAAAACGGGTTGATTGGCCTTCTGGATTAGTGATGTTGTGGTTGGCTGTATACAAATAACTCACGGCTCCATGTGCATTCATGTAAATGCAGTGCATGCAAGGTGTCTTTAGATCGGTGTCGCCTCAGCGCACGAGCCGCTAGGCGATCTAAAGACACCGAGTGTGCACTGTATTTACATTGACGCACATTGGGGTCAAGTGAGTTATTTGTTTTATAAAATAGCGACACATCGAGATTTCATGAACGAAAAATAAAAACAAATGTCAGACTAGATCTACAGTTCTAGTTCTTGAAAATGACAAATAGGTTTTTTTCACTATATCCATGGAATTTCACATTTTGCTGCAAACTTGAGTAGGCCTATTGCATCTACATCTCGCGAACAAAATTTTGTGCTCCCTCCCGCCGCCTGGTGGCTTCCACGCAATGTCGGGATGCGATCATCACGAGCGTGCAATTTCACTTTTTTGCACACCGTCTGCACCCCTGTGCCGTGTGCGAAAAAAGTTGAATGCCACGTGACATGTTTTGACCAATTATCTTGCTTGAAATAAAAGAGCTATTTTATAATTGTTCATATTTGCATCTTATATATCAAAAGAAATTGCTCTGTGAGGAGTTGGTTTGGTGTCCTTATAGCCTACTTGTACACGAAGTGTTTCCTTTTTGTACAGGAGTCCTGTAGGCAGGTTTGAATGTATTGTCTTTACATATTTTTAAACCAGTCTGATGTCATCACTTTGCTACTCTATTGCAGTATTGAATTGCAAACTGAGTTTTTTTTTTTTTTTACCTAAGGTAGTTTCCTCTCACAAATAGTAAAGTCCGACCTCAGTTGTTCGGCCACGTCTGGCCCAGCAGTCTTCCAGATAATTGATATGGCTGGATAAGAGAGATGACATTCAAATAATATCTTTGTAGCAATATCCAGGGGTACATTGTCATGCACTATTAAAAACCACAGACCATGCCTGAATTGCAACTGGCCCTACATGAGTGCCACTTTATTCATTGTTCCCCTGATACCCAGCAGGTGTCTGGGTTTCAGATAACGCTTCTGATAGTGATAAAGGTGTATCAATTACTGGCAATGACTGGTAAATCCATTGTCCGGATAACAGAGAGGTCCAGTTAAGCGATGGTTATATAACTGAGGTCGGACTGAAGTCATAGCTTTGTTTTCAATTTCCATGTTTGTGTCATTGTTGATATGTGTATCTGTACCCTTTGATCCCATTTTTGTTTCTGATCATTGTAGGAACGTCAAGAGGTAATCATAAACATGTAGATAGATTAATCATGCGTCTTTAACACTCATTACATTACACGACATTCATCAACTAAAAACCCATTTTAAAAATGCAACAGTACACCACTTAATACGAAATAATAAATGCACAAATGAATAGAGAAATAAATGATTATTTGATTAATAATAAATAAATATAAAAGAGTAACAAATAAATTTAGGTGAAAAGTATCAATCCAGGGCCAGTTTTATTTCCACAAATAGTTAAAATGGTAAGAATCTCTTCTACTCCTCATAAAACTTATGCAGTAATTTGCAACATTTGATTTTTAATATAAAAGATATTATATAACTGTATACAGTGATAAGAAGTGTAGAAAGGGGTCTAATCCTTCTTGCCTTCCAACAGTACTGTTGCATTTTTGCATTCCATAATTTGTCATTCACCACAGACATCTCAGATATTGACACTTGCACCTAATTTAGGTTTTCGTTTCATCATTTTTCTTTTTCACTATTTACAGTAGTTGAAAACCATTCCAGATCTACATTTGTATTTTTTCTTAATACATCATCAGAAATCATTAATTTGTTGTGTATTCTTTAGGGCTGGATTAGGGGTTGGTTAAATGATATCACCATTATAGCATTACCTGCAAAATGCTGTGAGTGTGTCATATTGTGTTATCTAAAAGTTATATATAAAAGTTTTCCTTTTCCTGTTTCCGCAGGTTAGGTCTTATCTCTGTCTTGTTTTAAGTAAATGAAATATTTACTTCTCTTACTACAATGTATAGCACATTATGTGGCTCAAATACTATAATACTTGAACAAGAAACTACATCACTGAGCCAGAAATTCATAAAACATTTTCTCTTCTTTGCTGTCCATAGTACATAATTGCACAAATCTATAACAAATTAATACCAATTAATAAGACTGTGTTCTTGTGTGATACTAAATAAGTTACAAACAAATATGAAAGATATATTTTTATTGAGACAAGATGTCCCAGTACTTGTCATACTAAGAAATAAACCCTGATTTATCTTACCAAATAAAACAATTTTACAGATTTAGTGTTGATTTAAACTGTTGGGTATGGGAACCTGATGTGTCCTTTGTTAACTCTTTGAGATTTTCATATTCGCAGAGGCAGTGGGTTCAGTTTGGCATAAGACTTCCCACCACAAAACAAAATTAATCATAAGTTGTGCTGTTTATTCATTTACATTTACAAATATATGATACTGGCTCAAGCGGTCGATTTGAAATTTTGTTTCATTTTTAAAACATTAAATTGTCTTTCTGATTAATTTCAAAGTTAAAAGTGAACAAGAAACACTGAAAATAATTATTTTATATTCCATGTAATAGCTCTCACTTAACTAATTCTAATTATGTATGTAAATCCATTTATATTGAAACTGGTTCTCATAGATGATTGAGTTTAGACTGTTGCAAACATTTTGTTTTTATTTTTACAAGTGATGTACATGTACTTGTAGAAGCTCTTCAAAAATTTGAAGTACCATATAAATCTAGCTCTAGTTAAATACTTTATGGTGGTGGGGCATATTCATGTCTTAATCTATCTTAGCTTGTGTACTATTTAATACTGTATAATTAGCTGAAAGCAAAAAAAATACAGGTAAAAAGTTTTGAGAAGTTCAAATTTAGTAATTTACATTCATTACATCATCGAATAACAGGAGGCAGTTATTTGTAACTGATTGGAAATTTACTCTGTGTTTTCAAATTAATACAAAGATGAAAAATCTCTACTTTGTCAAATTTTACCAAGTTTGCTTGTAACTTCTAATTTTGGAGATAGAAAAACATCATGATAGAAAAACAACATGCATAAAAGTTAATAAAATGCCAATGTCCAGTCGACATGAATACCTAATAGCCATTCACAGATTTCATGAATTTTCTGTTTTGATAAGTTAAGTGGTTTGCCATAAAGATTCAAACTAGGCAAATTTAACTTTCTGAACTTGAATACAACACACCATGTAAGCCAGCTTAGGTTTTGAAAATTTATTTTGTTTGTTTATTTACTCAACAAACAAAACACTCTGTCAGCAATTGCACACGATGATGAATTGATCAAGTTTAGAATCATTGATGCAGTAGTTGTGGGAGGCAGAATAGATCAAGTCATTCACATTTCATTGCTATTTACAGTCAGATATTTTATCCTTATTCTAACCCACTTACTAATTCTAGTGTTTACTTCTTCTGAAACAGACGCAAAGCCTTTCGTAAGAGGAAGTGGAGTTTGTTTACAAATAAAGGTTGTTGTTGCCTAACCAGTTTGTAAATCTTTATAAATGATAAAGTGTAATCCTCACAATTTGAATCTGTCCCATAACCTTTTGAATAACACCACTCCTAATACCTTCTTGACAACACATTGCTTGAGGTTAATATATCTCTCAAATTTGTATTCCTCCCAAAGTTTCTAGTGTCATAATAGAATTTCAGAATTTTTCTGTATACTTAGATTTTTTCCTGACCAACCTAAACTGTTTAGAAATATTGAAAGCCATTAAATATACCTATCCAAGCAATGAATTAGGACACATTTTTTTTCTCTGTACAATGTATTGAGTATAAACCCTGATTTTGTGCAGAAATAGTAAAAATATTCACTTAATTTAATACTGATGAAATGACAATTAACATTAAATAATAATAAACAATAGTGAAAGTTATTTTTTTAAATATAAAATATTGAGGAGTTTGTGAAAAAAATAATCCAACCCATGTGTGTGACCATTCGATTAATCTGTCAATAAAATACATATCAATAACAGTAATGCAAACCAGCAAAATAATACAGAATAACACGTAACTACACATACAGTAGCTTCAAATAGGAATAAACCTAATTTTACTTTCATGTATTACAGTAGATGGGTCCAATAAGTTAGGTCCTTCTAGTCCCACATGCTGTAATTTGTGTAGTTTTCATGAAAGTACCGCTCGAGAATAATTTTCCAACTGGAATATTCCAGAATATTCCAGAATATTCCAGAATATTCCCACTCAAAAGATTCTGTCGCATTTGCCGGTAGGGTTCTTCACCTTATGCTTTTCTGAACACTTGCTTGGCTTTTCCAATGTATGAACATATATATTAACTAGATGTGAGACTGTGATTAACAAGGAATTAATTTATTTTCTTTTTTTAAATTTAGCCCAATTTCATTTTATTCTGAAATATTCCAGAATATTTTAGAACATTCCAGAATATTCCAGAATATTCCAGAACAGGTGGAAAATTATTCTCGAGCGGTACTGTACATGTGGCACCAGCCAATGGGATATACTTAATAACAGCCATACATTGGCAGCATCCACTACATTCATTACAACATTTTCTACTTGAAACAGAATGCATGCATATTGAAAACTACATATATCTACATGTAAATCTTACTGTTTAAGAAAATATATGGGACTCGCGTAATGTATGAAACATATCTGTATTAACCAATATTTTGTTGTCTGCTGTTTTTTGTTTTGATTTGCAGGAAGAAATGAGGAGACAGCGAGAGGAAGAGACCAGGAGGTTAACTGAAGAAAATGAGGTTTGATATTACCACACGTCATTTTTGTTCCCTACTAGATTGTATAACATTGTAAGCTCACGTGGGAGACATTGTAAGCACACATGGCAGACATAGCTTTTGCCCACCCTTTTCTTTTGGGAGGATCTTTTCATCAAAGTATGACATCAGGTGTTACAAAATGCCTCACCCCCTAATAAAAAAAAACGGCAAAATTGCGATAATCATATATTTGTATCATCCTTGGGTTCTTGGTATAGTAATAAATTTGACATTCTACAAGTACATATTCTAACTTCTCCTTTATCTTAAATTGTTTTGACATCTATTTTTTTTCATTAACTGATAAATATTATCAATCAGTATTAATCATCACTATCATAATTATATATTAATTATTCACATTCATAGCAACTTCACAATGGTTCTATCAAGCTCGCACCTTTCTTTTGAGTTTGACAGTCATATTAAAATCATCAGTATCATAATCAGTGCTAACAAACTTGGGCATGCATGACTACTGTAAATCAAAGATGGATAACTGTTGTCTTAATATTGATGTATTGGTAGATATGGTACATGCATATGTGATATGGTCATTAGTCTTCATATATCATTCCATACTAACTCTGTGGACCCATTTGTGAATTAGAAATAATACGAAAATATAGTGTAAAATAGAGAAGTAAAAAGAACAATTTGATGTTGATCTCGTTCCCCCAATTTCAAAATACAGTAAACTTCGCATATCAAAGTCGAATCACTGGGGACTACACAAATCACGTCGACTTAGACGATATTCGAGTTACAAGTTTGTATACAATTCTGTGTTAGAGATGAAGGAAACATGTATAGGGAATTGGAGGCTGTCAAAACTCTACCAATGTACAGGAAAAATGAGAAAGGCAGAGAAGGAATGGGAAATTTATGACATCTTGACGGTCATGCTGGCAGGCAGAGATCAAAAGGTCAACCCATTAAAGACCATCAAGAATGACAGTTATGGCCACTTCGACCTAGGCGAATGATTTAACACATGTTTGCTCCTTTCCGGACTTAAAATATGTTCGAGATAGGTGAAATTCGATTTAAAAATCGACTTACAAGAAAAGCTTCCCATTGAAAAAGCACAGAGCAAATTGGGACTGTCAAAAATATTCGACACGGGCGATAAATTGACTTGTGCAACGTCGAGATATGCGGAGTCATCTGTATTGTGGCCAAAATGACATCTGGATTCTCATTGTAAAAGGCAGAGTATACACACAAAATTTTAGTGGTAAAGTCCAACATTTGGAACAGATTTGTAAATCTCTATAGAATCTTAGAACAAAATCATTATCTTGTGAAAGTAAGACCATGTACTAAACTGACTGATAAGCCTTCCTCCAGCTTTTGGAATGAAAACTGCCGTATGTCATGATAAGAGAAGCTTTACATAAATATTAAAATTCATTACATACAAAATTTATCGAAAACAGGAATGCTGATCTCCGTAAATTTCTTTGTTCTTCAATATAATTTTTTAATGCAAGTTCAAAAAGTTTATTTGGGCGATAATCTTTGTAGTCATCGGTTAGCTTATTTTGAGTAGTTGAGCTTTGTTTAAATTATGATATCTTTTATAAAGCGCTTACTACCGTCGTTTCTATATAAAGTGCTAAATTGAGATCACATGCTCATATACATGTCAACAAATTCTATTGGGTCGAATCCATGCTTATCTTGATATGTAAATATGGTATGCCATTGTATGAAACATCAATCCATTAAATATTTCTAACATCATCATCATCTTGCATGTCTGTGTTATTTGCATGTTCTGTTCTCTTTCATCCCCGACGTGCCTTACCTCACTTAATCTGACCAGGAGAACTTCCAAAAAATAATCGAGAAAAGCGTAACTAGCAGGACCGTAAAATTGGAGATTGAAGAGAAAACCACAGTAGACGTTCCACTCGAGATTGCAGAGCCGCTCATAGTGGAGGAAACGCAAAGCGAAGAAGAATTAGCATCACCGTTTACTACGCAGACAATATTAGAAATAAATGTGAGTTGATTGCCGTGTGCAGAGAATAAAGAGCAACACATTTTGTTTGGTATTCTCAATTTTTTTACGTAATCTCCGTACAGAATTTTAAAAAACAGAATTTAAAAAAGAAACAAAAACAAACATTCAAAACATTCATTGTACTGTTACAATGTATTGGTGCAAGTTTAGAACCGTGTTAGAAATTTGTCTTTCATGTGAAATAGTTGTAATTGAATATGAATGAATGCAATGCACATACATGTAGAATCATTTGTGGAATTTGTGCCGTGGTTGTAGTTTGCACTGTACAAAGTGTTAATCTTGTACATGTACCTCGCTATGATGTTTTATGTTCTAATTGACGATTGCAAACAAATAAATAAAAAAAAATCACATCATTGTAGAAAATTGGGTGGAGTGGTGGTTATACTTTTTAAACTGAAGGTGATTGTTTCATTCATTCTTTCCATTTTGGTAAGATTCTTAATTCCATTGAAGACTAAGAAGAAGATATCTCAAGCTTGGGTCCATGGAAAATTGCAAACAAATAATTAAATTTTAAAAAATTAATCAAATTATTCTAGAAAATTGGGTAGTGTGGTAGTTATACTTTTTAAACTAAGGGTGATTGTTTTATCAATTCTTTCCATTCTGGTAAGATTCTTAACCCTTTGAAGACTAAGAAGAAGATATCTTGGCTTGGGTCCATGGAGAATGCATGTTATGTTGAAATCAAATCGTCTTCAAGTGGTGAATTAGTGCTGCTGATGTGGGTTGGGATGCTATGGAAGAACTAATCAAGAATGCAGTTGGGGAGAAACTAATTAATTTTGTATTCTTTAAATGCCAAATAATTTTCCTTCATGAAGTTCTTTTTAATTGTTCAAATAAAATACCCATACTTTTTGGTTTTGTGATATTTAAATAAGGCAACTTATTGTGAAGAAAGTGACCTTAACATCCTGGAATACTAATGTCATTGATTCATACTAATTAAACACTAAGCATCATCATGTTTTTTTTTCATTTCACTTTATCATGCATTACTACATCTCACTTTATCAATATTAATATATTAAATTTCTTAACAAATCACTCTTTTCATGAGCATTATTTACGAATGTTCAATTGTGTTTGGTGGCATGGAGATAAAGTCACGCTCACAGATAGGAAGTGTGATTCACCTAATATATGTTTGTGTGTGTCTGTGGATGTGTGTATGTGTGGATGTGTGTGTGTGTTAGGTTAATTTGGGTTATGTGATATCATTCATTGTAACTATTCTGTCATACTCTGACAAAATTAAAGAAGTCCGACTTTTTTTTCTTAGTAGACTTGTTTGGTGTTTTCTGTACTCTTTCCAACAGCAAAGAAAATAAAGTCACATCTAACAGTTTGTGTACTTTTTGATAATATTCATGGAAAGGAATTAAGATTGTTTGTTAAAGAGAGGGAAATGGGAATCATATTTTCCAAATTTACTGCAAAACTGGGTTTTAGAGATACCTCCTTTTGTCAGAGTACAGCCAACTTGTACTTGAAGATTTTTGTGAATCGGTGAATGCAGCATGCCACTGCATGTGCCAATTGACAATTGAAACACATCAAGAGGTATTAAACCGGTTTCTGTTGTGAATTTTCAAAACTGTTTTGGCAGGGATCAGGTTAATCGCTGTGCTGTTATCATTTGATATCACCATCATCCCATTACTTTTATACTCTGTGTGTCTATTATAGACAAATCAACGAACAACAGAACCAGAAACGGCAGAAAACGGTACATCCGAAACAGACGGCGAATTAAAATCACCAACAGAAAAGGTAAGTCAAGTGACAGACACATATGTCATATCCACATCAAGGAAGAAGAACAGGCATATAATATCAACAGACATGTTTTGATTGAGTGTGATATCTATCAATGAATTTTTTTTTTACAGTCATAAAACAGATGTAGGTAGATACTTCAGTCTTGCTCCAGATTTATATAAAAAAAAATAAGTGCTGTAATCCACAAATATTATTTGTCAAATTTTGTTGAAATTACATGTCATGCCGTATTAGTGACTTTCAGTTTTTACATATTTGCTTTTTTCAAATCAATGTCGACCAGTGATGTAATTAGTAGTAGACTTTTCTTTTTTGTTTTCAAGTAGTTTTTGCATCAAGTTACGTTGCAGCGATTTATGCATTGACAAATTTCTGTTTGCATAGCAAATTTATTGAGGAACTAGACAAGTTTATTTTGCATGTACATGCAATGTTCTGGCTAATATGATCATTGCAATGTTACCGTTTGCTTTCATTTCCTCTGCGAGAAAAAAAAAATAATTTTGTATTGCTGTGTTAAATCATTACTGAAATTGATGGAAATTCTTTTTTATCATATATTTCATATTTCTTGTTATTGATTTATATTGCATGATTAAGTTTCTATCATCATGTTTGGTCATATGCTAAACTTTAAACTCCATGAATTTAGAATCACAATGATTGTAATTTCTCTATCTGTGCTCGCGAGCAACTTTATTACATTGCCGATGCCGTTTGTTCATATAATATTTGATTCATCAGAGACAAGTCCATTCGTAACAGTATAGTTGGAACCAGTTCTGCCAACAACATGAAAAATAGGCATTATCATGGACATCACATTTAATTACGTTATTTTTTTTTCACAGACATAATGACGTGGAATGTTTTGGGTATTTACATTTCAGATTCTTCTCTGTATTTTAATTTAGTCAGTGATGCATTTAAACATTTGAATCAATTATGAAGAACTATATTTAGCTACTAAAATATTTTCATTTATGAAAACAGAGGAAATATGGAAAATCAACCCGTGAATTGTTTCAATATTTTATTGCCTTGCAAAAATGACTTTATTTCCACAAATTTTGAAAGGATAAACGTTACTTCTCATCTATTTGTTAGCGCAAATAGCAAGATTTATTTATAAATTAAAATTACTTATTTTGGATATAACAAGATAAGAATAATAATTAATTATATTTATAGAATATTAATTATAAATTAACCTTTTCCCCCCTCCCATGAAACATCATCTTTTTCTGCCCCCCAAAACAAATGGAACGGAAATAAAACAAATCCACAACTTCCACCTACTACTACTAACAGCCAAGGAAAAAGTCTCCACCGCCCGTGGCGCCACGGCCGCCCTTACGTACCGTGGAGGCGGTTCGCGGTGTGCGCAACACGAGTACGAGCAGCACGGCTTCCCGATCCTCCAGCACGTCCACTCCCCCCGGTTCGCCCGAGGTAGTGTACCCCGAAAAACGATCACGACGTTTCGTCGTCGATTTTTCATCCCGAAATATCCCTCCCCGGTGTTTTCGTGTTGCATAGATCATGCACGTATGTGACCATTTTATATGGTGGTTAGCCACTTGAATCGTAGGGCGTATTATGACAAACAAGAGAAAGTGCCTGTACTTAATTTTTTTTTCTTTCTTTCATCTGAACCCCCACCTCACTTTTCATTTTGAAATGCATCACAAATCTCCAACAAGAGAAGATGTATTGGCGAACTATTTTTGTATCCATTATATTTATTGTTTACAATGAATTCTTAATTTAACATGCCTCTGATTTAGACATCGCATCGATTTAACAACTTTGCTTGTGAATATTTGACAGTGTGCATTTTCTTGTACATAATTATCTTAATATTTGATGCCATTTATCAATTAAAGGTCATATAGGTGAAAATTGAAAACTGAATGCATTTATGTTGTTATTCGCAATATTACCATCACTCCTTTCATTATAAACAGAAAAAAAGGT
This sequence comes from Eucidaris tribuloides, assembly GCA_001188425.1. Lineage (NCBI taxonomy): Eukaryota > Metazoa > Echinodermata > Echinoidea > Cidaroida > Cidaridae > Eucidaris > Eucidaris tribuloides. The sequence continues at coordinate 38,074 of JZLH01S0627263.1, read as the reverse complement.
AGAAGATTTATAATTCCCAGATATGATTCAGGTGGCTAACTAACGTGGGTCGCATACTTCACATCGAAAGTTGCATTTTTGACGGTACATGGCTCATCGCAAGTTCTGTGTATATCTGCTTGTTTCCACACCCGTGCCGGACTGTGTAGTCTTCCATTTTAGCATGTTGTAGTGAGTGCACTAGAGTGAAGCACCATGGCTTGGTCTAACATATTGTATTGTCTGTTATCCAGCAGAAGGGCCTTAGCATATGTTCCCAGCAGGACCTTGACAATAAATTGCCTCTAATTTGAGAAATATTGCCTTATTTGATGTTCGCACTTAACAGAATGACAGAAAAATAAAAGATATGACACTATTTTGATTTCATGTAAAAAGAGCGAATGGTTTTTAAGTTAGATGCGATTAAAGGTTAAAGACGCTATATAACACTGTGGAAGACCCGTTTAAAAAATTGTCAAACTTTGCTGTCTGACATATCTGACAGTGTTTGAATGGACAAGTAAACACACTAGAACACAAAACTTTGGACAGTTATGCTGTCACTAGTGAAATATGTGCAGAAACAAGTGGCATATTAATAAATTATTAGCCGATAGGAAATTCTGCAACACAGCAGTCTATGGGGAAAAACTGGTATGGTCTCTCAATGATTTTCAATTTTTCAAAGCACTTAATGATCGTTTTAAACTGCAATTTTTTCAGGGCTTCATTTTTAGACAGTATCAGAGACATTGATAGCATGGGGAATCATGTAGCTCAGATTTTTTAAACTGGAAACATTGTTATACAATGCCTTTAAGGCCCTTTTGTCGGGAACATTTGTTCGGGCCCTTCGTGGACAATCGATGGGATGTGAATTGTCAGTGGAATTTAGAGTGTTGGTCTACTTTGTGTTGGATGTTCAGCTCTGTGCAGCCTATGTGTAGATTGTACAGTTTTTGTTAACATTCTAAATTGACAAGAGTTAATTGTGTTGTAAAAAATTCTAACTTAGTGCCACTTTAAGAAATGTGACTCAAAACACCTGAGTTTTTGCCAATATTGTAGCAATTTTTTGCTTGTTAACTGCCTCACTTGAATATTCATAAAATTTAAAAACATGACTAAACTAGACAAAAATATGTTAATAGAACAGCTTTTTTTATGTACATGTGATGTGTGCGTTCTGCTTGTTCTCTAGTTTATCCTGATATGAAGTTTGCAATAAAATTAATCTTTCCAGCAAATTTTGGACAGATTAACATGAAAAATGTTTCTTTCATCAAAATTTATTAGAAATCTAGTATATTCTACATCACTCGGCAGTTATTCCCATTTCATTGCAAAGTAAAATATATTCAAAATAATTATCTGTGACCGTTCAAAGACTACATTGTTTACATTAATACTACAGAAGTTTTTGTTTATGGCCCTCTGACAGTACCTGTTGCTCCGCCGTGTGGTCAAATTGACCATTGAAAATGAGCAGTAGTTAGATAAATCAATGAATTGATTAATGAATGAATGAATAAATAAATAGATAAAATGATTTATTAAAATGCTCATGGTAGATAGAGAGGGAGTGAGTGAGAAAATGAAGAAATTGTTGGATATTTATACTGTTTAGTAATTTATAAAACATAACCATATTCGGCTTCGAGCAACTGCTTTCATTGTAGAGTCCAGGTACATGGCATGCAGTCATTTGATATATTGGTGGATGTTGGTATTTGGGTTGTTTACCGGTTTTGATGGCTTGTTTGAGGTGAAAGGTTTTCAGATCTTGGCAGGTGGTGCAGAATGCAGAACAACATCTTAGTACGGGTCATTGAAATAATTGCTGCATAGATTTATTCTGAGATTATTATCTCTTGGCAGTAGCTTCTGTGGTCCCATTAACAATTCATTTGTTTGGACAGGAGATTAAAAATGCCCACCCTTGCTAGCTTGCACATGTACCTACTCTTTACCCTAACAACTGATTTGTTTCTGGGGTATTTTATTGTAGGTGGAAAAAAACAGAACAAAATTAAAGGCGTCTTTTAACCCATTGCTTACAGGAACCATATAGACCCTGTACAAAGTCTATAGAGATTTACCAAATCTTGTCAATGGGTTAACATTTCCATGTTTTTGAAATAGCTACATGAGTCTTTGTGCTATTAGTGTTTCTGATTAATACATGTAGGTCTATAAATAAAACCATAAGCAATTCTAATTCAATCATTCACTTGGTGTTTTAAAAAGTAAAAATCTTTGAATGACCAATAAATTCAACCATTTAGCAAATAGAAATCAATCAATGCAATTTATCAGTATTTCTATTACCCTGACCCATGTTTTATTTAGTATTTAATATTTATTTGTTATCTTAATGTATTTTTTTTTTTTTGCATTTTGCTATTGTTATCTCCATCCATCTAATAAATAGTCTCATTTTCATGATGTATATTTGCTAAACCAACCACTCATTGCATTATTAACCTCTGTGTAACTTGGTTTTATGCTGGATTGCTGTGTTTATGTGCATGGAACAAGTTATTTTATTAGTTGTCTTGAGCTTGCTTAGAAATATTTAACTGATATAACCATAGTATTTAACTTGAAATATATTTATTATAGATTATATATATATATATTTATATAAAGTCCTTTTTGAAATTTAAGTCTTTATTTTCATTTGAAATTGATCCACATGAAATTTGGATACAATAGGCACTGGTATATTTATAATTAATAAAAAGTGTGATAGTCTAGTCTCATGTCTAAATCTAAATAATGGTTTATTCCTCTCAAATATGATAATGTTTTGTAATTCATTTGCATTCATTAATTCTTGGTCGGAGTCACTCATTCAAACTCTGCCCAGAAACCACGAGCAAAGATCCACTCCATTAATTGTGGATTCTGTATTGAAAGGTCCTGGGTTCAAATCTCACCCGATAAATTGTGTCAAACCTTCCCCTAAACAAGTGTGCCACAGACTTAATGTTGGATTTAGCCCACAAGACCAACCTTTAAATACACCTTTAGCTACTGCTTTTTTTTTGGGGGGGGGGGGAGGGGAGGAGGTAGGGATTAGTACATGTATGAGGCTTATGGGGGTTGCTGCCTGCTCTGGCTCTGAAGACCACACAGTCAAATTTCTGATGCATCAAATTTGAATACATTTGGGCAATTCCATAAAATATGTACGTCCGACCCCCTATATGTGGGACCTTCTGGAAATGATTTCTTTGATTTCTTGTTCTTAAAAGGTTATAATGCTCTTAAATTATGAGGGATGTAGTTGAGGCCGGATTTTGCTGGCCTTGGCCTTGGCCTCAGCCTCGGACCGAGTCACATGTACAAAGTCTATGGGAACAATATTTTTCCACCGGCCTCGACTACATCCCTGTAAATTATCATGGCTTGAGCAGTTTGTGAAAGTAAAGCATTAAAGAATGGAGAAAAATGGGAGTCGGACGTACAAACAGGTTTATTATTTTATGGAATTGCCAATTTGTAAAATTGTGACTATTACCCACAGAATGTATTGGTTAAAATTTAGTACTGATAGATGAGAGAGTTTTATACCAGAGCAGAAAGCTTTTATTATTAGATTAGACTTGTAGGAAGGTGGCTGATTGTGAAAAGACATGGTAGATAAACATTTTTATTTTTTTTTTGCTGCTTACACTTCATGATTACCAGCAACAATATCTACACACACACCACTCAAAAGCATATATTCATTTATGTATCACTTACTTGTGCTCATGTGCAATAATTGTGTATTAAAGTGTGTGTATTTGTGTGCATATGTATGTGTGTGTGTGTGTCTGTGTGTGTTTGTGTATTCATGTGTACAATCATGTATACAATGTGTTTGACATGCACTTACCACTGATCTCCAGCTATGTCAGCCATAAATGACACCAGCATATACATCAACCACATGTGAACATTTTGAAGAACCTGTGTAATATTATATGACATTCCGTTCACTTTCCACTTGTTGATGAAATTGATTTGTAATGTGTATTTAATGATAATGTAGTGTACATTTTCTGGTTATTTTTGGTCCTTCTCTTGATCTGTTTGCATTTATTTTGATTGCAGATGCATTAAAGGTAAATGACATGATTGGGGTAGTCCTCAACTTGGGCTGAAACTACTATAGAATCAAGTAAACTATGCAAGGATTCTCCTGTGAAAATCTTGTAGTCAAACGTTGACTCATTCTAAAATAAACAATGTCATTATCGCTCGTAGCACAGAAGCCTGTTGTGTGGCTCTCTATGGGGCTTATTTTTATCGTCCCCGGATAAAATTAAGATACTCCTATGTTTATGCTTGATTCTCCTTAAGTAAACAAATTACAGACAAATCCTCCAAGCTGGGTGATCCACTCCTGCTAGTGTATAGTTGGTATATATTTCAACTCATTTGGTTCTTGAGGCATTTTCAAGTGTTCCCAATCATGTCACTAACCTTTAATTGACGAAAAGGGGTGATGATAATTCCTAAGTCATCAATGAATTAGATGTATATATCTAATATACTTGTAATTATGAAAATTTTAGTTGTTTCTTGTGATTCTCTTCAGACTTGTGATTCTCTTCAGACTTGTGAGATAACTGGATTCATATTTTATTACCCATTAGTATTTTTCGTGGTGTTTTGAATCTGAAACCCATAATCATTGTTGCTTCTTGATATTTGTTTAGAATTCATGAAGTTAACAATTATTGTCATAACACTTTAGTAAATTGGGGAATATAATAATATAGGTTAATTTGGCAGGATATCTAAGTTTCAACCCTCAGTACCATTTGATTTGATGTTGTATTTACCAGATACGTGTACCATAAATCTAACTCATGGTTCAATTAACCATTCTTCCTACATTTTTGTTGGTAATGGTATTTACTAACTTTTTTCATGTTTCTCTTCTTTCCCTGCAAATCTTTTTCAAATCCCTTACCCTCAATTAACTTAAATTGCAATCTGTATTGTGTCCAAACTTATATCAACAATCCTGCTTTTGAACTTCCAACATTAAAACTAACAAAAACTTAACCTAACCTGTCCCTCATCCCAACATCATCTTCTTCATCTTATCATCATCATCATCATCTTGCTCCACTAATACTGAATCCTAGACGACCGAGCCACATCCTAGGACTTCTAGTCTCTCAAAGTCATCCCCCAAATCGAAACTCTTCCACGTTAAAGCCGATGAACCAGACCTCTTGAGGAGGAAGAAAGACCACGCACATCATGTCCCAGAAGCACACCATAACCCTCATCCTGCACAAGAACCAGCTGCCAAACAAAACCCTGAGAAGGAGTCTCCTGATAAACCAAATCCCTTCCATGATGATAGGCCCAACCCTTTCAAGGAGCCCAAAGATAAACACAACCCTCATGATAATCCTAACCCTCATGATAATCCTAACCCTCATAATCCTAACCCTCATGATAATCCTAAACCTCATGATAATCCTAACCCCTTCAAAGGAACTCATGATAACCCCAATCCCAAGAAAGGACCACCCGAAGTCAAACCTGACCCCTCCCAGGAAGCACCTGGTGATAGACCAGGCCCTCTTGCAGATACTTCTGATAAGACAACCCTCTTGGAAGAAACACCTGAAGACAACCTAAATCCTTTTAAGGACACATCCCACGATAACCCTAACCCATTCAAGGAAACTCCTGAAGATAAAGCCAAACCCATTCAGGGATACCCCTGATGATAAGCCCAACCCCTTCGTAGAAACACCTGATGACAAACCTAACCCCTTCAAGGAATCGCCCAGCGATAAATCGTACCTCTTCAAAACTACACCCACCAAGCCACACACAGCGCCAAAACCCAAGTACACACAGGACACTCCCCCTAAACCTAAGCCAACACAGGACGTTTCCCCCAAAGCTGTAAGTCCTCCTCCAAGTGACGACGATGAAGCCGCGAGAGCAGCGGCCAAAGCGGCCCGCGACCTTCGCAACGAGGTTCTCAAAACAACCCGTGTCAAGGGTCGTAACACGAGTCGCTTCGCCTCGAATCCCTTCATGCAACAGCAGCAGCAGCAGTCACCGGTCTCGCCACCGGCAGTGTCGAGCCGACCACCGTCGTTCAGCCCGACTTCGCCTCTCTCGCCTGAGGTATCTCGCAATGAGTCATGTGATGATTCTGTCCTGGACGTGAGCACTTGAACTTTGTGATTGTCACTTTTCATCTCACCAGGCACAACAACCAAAGTGCCCTCAGTTGCTCCACCCTCTGTCTTATATGCATACTGTCACAAGTGCTTGCATTTAGCTATTACTCCACCAGTTATTTTGCGATACCACTTGTATCTTGTTTTATGTCGGACACTGTTATGCTTGCTTTGGTCCCTCTGCCCAATGACACTGTAAGGCTCAATGTAGCCGCTATCGTTGTTACTATCATTTTAGCCATCCACGTAATGTTGATATGCCCTTCTGTTTATTCACTCATCTAGCCGGTAAACCTCCACACTTTCATTTCAATCCACAACCTGTGGCTCGTTGGTGATGGTACCTAATCCGTGGTAGAACCAGATCATCCCATAGCTGTTTCCATCCATTTTTCCGTTCTTGCAGTCATATCCATTCATTTATTAATTTATTTATTCATCCATTATTCAATCCTTCTTCATACTGTCATGTGTACCTAATTATTTCATTTACATTATATTGTATTTCAGTATTCATTTTGTTTTTTCATTTCTCACCTCATTTGTCATTGACTTTATTTAATTTAAGTTTCCTATTTCATCCTATTTGTCATTTATTCTCTCACAATCCTGCAAAGTCCCCCCCCCAAAAAAAAAAGAAGCATGGGCAGTTTATTTCAAACATTTTAATTGTCTTATTTTGCACAAAATATGCACAAAATCAAGAGTTGCTGCAGAATGGAATTATTTATAAATCTAAACTATATTTTGCTACAATTATAAACATTTATCTAATCACAGCTTTACAATCACTGTGCACCATATTTTTATGTTGTCACTTGATCTGAGCTTGTTTGGGATTTACTTGGAATTACTTGCTTATACAAATACAGGCCAAATGGAAATTTCTTTCTGGACAAACATGAATTATATTTTAATAGATCATATACTTCACGTTCTCATTTTCAGTTACTTTTCATCACTTTTTTATCTCACTTTCATCACTTTTCATCTCACTTTCTATTAATCTAGCAATGTTTCTTTCATTTACTTGATTATTATAAATTAAAAGTTTCCATGACAAGTTATTTATCGTATTCCTCTCACCCATCCGACATATTTCAACTTCTTTGTAAATGTCTTGTTGCCCGACTTAAGTCTAGATTTAGTATCTAATAACTGTACAACTATTGTTTTTCATTCATTTTGCAACAAGGGCTTCACTTATATGTCTGAGTTAATCCAGGAGCCGAGGACCTTGTTGATTTGCTGAAATTGTCATACCTGCATTTTGTTCTCTCTTCTCCTTGAGTTTGCAAATATTATACATAGTGTATGCTGTCGGAGTTATTGTTGATATTGTTGAATCTCAATTTTTTTTATTTTTCTGCAGTAGTGGAAAGTGTTTAATTCAGATTTATATTCACAAAGGTTACCTCTGCATTTGGCAGACTGACTTTAAATTGTTTGATTTCGAAAAATAATGATCTCATTCCCATTAGTTTAACACTCTTAGTGTTTACTTCCATCGGGACAATTCTTTTTCATGTAGCACCATAACTGGAACTCAGTGGGAACGAAGATCCTGTTCTGAAAAATAAAGTAGACTTCGTAGTTTCTGAGGTAGACTGATGCAAGTCAAATTAAAAAATACCACATGATAAGTACAGTGTGCATCCCAAGCATTTCACGCTGTAGCAGGTCACCAAATCTGGGTCCAAGTCCATCTGGAATCTGGCAACACATAGCAAAATGTAGTCTAGATCCAGTTGGGTCCAGTCTGGTGTAAACTGTCGGGGTCAGTAAAGGCAGCTCACAATAGAGATTCAGAGGTGCCACAGGAAGCATTCCAAATTTCCTGAAATTCACGTGCGAGAGAACGGAGGGACCGAGGAATAGGCAAAGTATATTTAAGCTAATTTCTTTCCGGACAGGCCCCCAAATTTTGTTACATTGCCTTCACAACCAACAGAAATTGCAAAAAATAACAGAATTGTAAAGTTTACTCTAAAAGTCTTTTCCTCTTCTTGAAAAAAAAATGAAAACTGGAAATTCCAGAAATACAGGAAAAAATAAATCTGTCTGGAAAACTCCGGAAATTTCTGGAAATATGGCATCTCTGGAGGTTGAACACACAACTTTAATACTAGCTGGGTTGATGATAGCATTGTTGATCAAGAGAAACCCTTGAAAAATGTAGCCTTTCTCAATCTGAAGCTGGACTATAGTGAGGTCATCATTTGCCATTCTCATTTATGTGTTTGTTTCTGTTCCAGTTGCATTGTGGTTAGTTTCCGAGGTATTTCAGTTCAGGTCCAAAGTCTGTCTGTCAAGTGACATCAAATTATTGTCTGTTAATTCAGTTTTTCAAGTTTTATCAAATTATTGTCTGTTTATTTCAGTTTTTTCAAGCAATATCAAATTACTGTCTGTTTATTGTAGTTTTTGTGGATTGCAAGTACTGCTTCTCTTTTAGTCCCTGTCACCCATGTGTACGTTGTGTTCTTGCTGATGTATATTTCTATACCATCTTTGTACGTTATATTGGTATGGAATATTGTACAACAATATATATACTGGAATGCATACAGATTATTCCACTTTGCTGGTTTATTTTTTTTGTAAATAAAAAAAAAGACATAAAGCAGCACTGAAATTATCAGTTGCAACACATAATGAATAAATAAATACGCTGACTTACAAGTATTTGTTAAATTCATTTAGAAATGTTCATCTTTAGCTATTTTATCTCCCAAAGCATTCAATTCATATGCACACTAAACAACAATAGGGTAAAGGCTGTGTCCATTTTATGTGAAAATATTGGTATTGAGGCTTTTTTGAGAATTAACATGTTGAAAAGAGCACCAACGTCAAATATAGTTGTATCTTTCAATAGTCTCTTCGCACTTACAATTCAGGGACAGATGATTTTATTGGAGATGTACTTGCATAGAAGACATACAATCACACTCACCATAATCTGTTATTTGCCATTGGAGGTTTGAGTATTTCATTTCAAATTTACTACATGTACTGTCTGGACGTGTTAGATTGAACATTGAATTACAAAAGAGCTTGAAAATTTGTATCTAATGGTGTGATAACTGTTACAAACATCACCCACAAGTGTTATTTAGTATGACATCCCAGTGATTCAATAACTTTCAAAGTATTTGAAACATATTTTAAACATATTTGTTTTCTCGTGTATATTCAGCCATTTTCATAGCTTGCACCACATCAGCTTTCAGAAATGTGCACTTAAGGTGGAACACGGTCATAGAGCCAGCAGTGATACATTTACTCGTAATGTGCCAAAGTGGCAGATCTGCACCAAATAATACACAAAGTCCACAGAGGTTTAAATCCTCTGACATGTTAAGAGTTAATACAAGTCCATTGAATGGCACTGGCAGTATGAGACCAAAGGTCTTAAAGGCAGTGGATCTCATTTGCAACATCCCTGCAGACCAGGAAAAGATAACCCATGCCCTTAGGCTATTAATGAAAAGCATGTCTGTGAAATTTGGGGGTCATTTGTTACCTAGAATTTGAAAAATGTGAAAGAAAAACAATAGCCGTTTACTGTACATTATATGGTAGGAATTTTTTTCTCGCGAGGAAAAAAAATCAAATCAGAGTCTAACAGTCACTATAAGTCCTCTACAACTGAGTTTCTAGCTCCTGTATTTTGGTAAAGGTTCCCAGATGGCATTTTCTTCTAAATGCCATTGTATTTACACAATGTTAATTTTTAGGCATGCAAAAGAGATCCACTGCCTTTAAAAACTAAATGTTGCATATACTGACATGCACTGACTCAGAATATATCTGCATGAAAATAAATGCTTGCAGCAGCTCTGTGAAATTATACACAAAAGAAAGAAAGGGATCTTATGGCTTTAAACTGCTTATGACTTCAAGTCTTTATTAACTCTGAACATGTCACTGGCACAATTGTGTGCCACAAATTGTAACAATTAAGTAGGTGCTAATAATATAAAAAGTATGACAATAATATAATCTTTCATTTTTGTGTAGAAGAGGGACAGCCCTCATAAAATCACTTGTAAAATAGGTTGGGAAGTAGGTTTACAGTGATTATTTTCCTAAAAATTGAGATTTTATGACAGATTTTTTTTTTAATTTGTTGATATCTGTCGCTTCGATGTACATTACACTACAAAATGTATTCTAACTTCAGAAATCTCAACAATTTTGAAGTGAAAATTGCATTGTTAAAGAGGATATGTTTGTTTCAAACTTTTGTACCCAAGACATTTCGCCAACATGCATGTTCAAAAACTTATACATGTAGCAGTTGAAAGAGGTAATGTCCAAAAAGGTGTAACACATTAAGAGTTAATAACTGTCATTATTATTTGTCTTAGCAGTATTAACTCTTAACATGCCAAAGTTGCAGATCTGCACCAAATAATACACAAAAGGTCCATAGAGGTTTAAATCCTCAGGCGTTTTAAGAGTTAATTATTGGTGTTGTTGACCCTCAGTTTTTTTGACTGTCACTGACGGCATTATCACTCATAGCTATTGCACCAGATAATCACAGCAACACTACACGTATACATGTATCAATCATGACATGATGATACGCAATTTACCAGACTTTGCACTGTTTGAATTGTATGACTAACCCATAGATGTTTTTCTTGTATTATATTACACCATCAGACGACTCCTCCTCCTCCTCCTCCAGTGGAAAAGGTACAAAATTTTACAGATATTTTCCAATCATACCTGTTTTTCAATCATTCTCAACCACGTTTTTGATATCATGTTGCATATACTGTCCATGTAAACCCAAATTTTAAAAACAAAAATATTGTGATGTTAGGATTCCAGTGAGTTTAAAATGTTTTTGTTTCTTTTGTTTCCTTCCAAAAAAAATTCTGAAGACTCCTTCTCCAGTCAAAGAGGTACAGTGTTACATACATTTACCCCGAAGTTGTATTTAGTCAGTCATCTGAAATGCTTTCATATTGTTTTTGAATGCTTTGTTGTCATGCTGCTGCATATCAGACCCCAATTAGTTCAGAGTTAGATCTATCATTTGAATAAACATTTTATTTTCAAACTGTTGTGTGTATTAATATCTCCATTGGGGCTTTGGCCAAGTTGACCAATACTGTGTGGTGCTGTAACGATCCCTCACAATATTAATGGAAATGGCAAGATTGGAAAAAGTCCTGAATGAAACAAATTCACAACAGATCCTGTCAGCCAGAATCTTCATGTACACTAGAAGTAATGTATATTGGACTGTGATATTAAACATTTTCTGGATTTTATTTATACAAAGAAACAATGGCAACCATTTATTTTGCAATCCAAGCATTTGGTGATACCCAAAGTCCTCCATAATTAAAGAAAAAGAAACCTCATGTCATCATACTCCTAATTTTGTCAAATGTCTTGTCTTTATTATTAGGCTCATCACGTGATGTGTAGACCACTGCATAGATCACACCTTTATTTAATACACAATTTGTTAAAGGCATTGTATAACAATGTTTCCGGTTTAAAAAATCTGAGCTACATGATTCTCCATGCTACTAGTGTCTTTGATACAGTCTAAAAATGAAGCCCTGAAAAAATTGCAGTGTAAAACACTCATTAAGTGCTTTTAAAAAGTGATAATCATTGAGAGACCATTCCAGCTTTTCTCCATAGACTGCTGTGTTGCAGAATTTCCTATCGCCCGATATGAAATTATGTGCCAATTTGTATCTGCACATATTGTACTAGTGACAGCATAAGCTGTCCAAAATTTTGTGTTCTAGGTGTTTATTTGTCCATTCAAACTGTCAGATATGTTCAGATATGCAAAGTTCGACAATTTTTTAAACGGGTCTTCCACAGTGTTATATAGTGTCTTTAACCTTACATGAAGTCAAGCACATTTATTTAGATGCAAGTCTCAATCTATCGCCATATCAGGAAAAAGGTCATACATTGTATCTTGTGCACCAAAAGAATTTAGTATACACTGAAGAAATAGTTGCACTGCAGTTTTGAGATTTGAGAGATCATATTAAGTTATTATTTGTATGTTAATGTAATTCTTAGATTAGTTTATGAAGTTATGTGTTAATATATAGTTATTTAAGTGTTTAGATACATGTATGCAGAGTTCTATTATTTTCTTGGCATGTTAGCATATAATTGGTAGTTTGCTTGTACTTCAGTAAAATACCTGTCTTATATCACATACATGTATATGTTGATCCATTATGTGTATGTACTTAAGACGTTATAATGTTCCTTTCACATTTCTGTCAGTAGGAATATGTTGGTGAATATTTGTATTTTGTAGTTTACTGTTCAATACTATGATAAAGTTGGCATATTCACCCCATCTCTTTGTGAATGACAAAACACATTGTACCTTTAATATCACTGAAACAAACTTATGCTCATGTCATCACTACCATTAGCAACGATCAGCTAAGCATGTCAATTTGAAGTCAGATAAATATGATTGAGTGGAGTCTAATTTTTATCACTTCTGGCATCACAGAGAACAGTGCAATGTCAGAATTGATAGGAGAGAGACTGTGTGTGTCACGTATATGTTCATTTTGCGGAGCGATCCATGATTTACCCTGCATAGGTGTCATGTGATCATGCATATTCATCATGTGATGCGCTTGCAGTGATCATGTGATGGGTGTACATGTTTCATGTGATGGATCTGTATCGACTGAATGTCAATGGTGGTTGGTGTGTAAAGATTGTCAAATAAAAATTCTTTCATGATTGCAGTATATCAGTCAGCATTGAGTCAGCATCAGGTTAGGTACTTTTTTAAATTAAACTGAATTTCAGAACAAAACAAACATTCAATTCATAACTATTTTGAATAAAAATAACATATTTTTATGATATGATTGATTCATATTGATGACCAAATTAATGTAGTTTATTGGCATTCTATTTTTAAGAAAGTGTAGGTGAATCTTAAAACATCAATTTTAACCATAATGGATGTAAATGGTGTATTGGAGAAAAAAAATTGTGAAAAATAATACAACTTTACAGAAAACTTATTGAATGTGTGTTGATGGTGTATACAAACTGTTGTCTTGTCGTGTAAACGTTACTGACGTTTTAAAGCTTTGCCCATATTTGCTGAGTAGGAATTGATGTTCTTGTTAACCAGTTTCAGTGTGATCTTAAGATTTCACAACCACTGTTGTATGGAATCATGTGCCATCATTATCATCTCACAATACAAAAAAACAAACAAAAAATGAAACAAGGAACATTACTCCTCACTACACATCCCAATCATTTACAAAAATACTAATCAATTTCATATTCATGCATATGTAAGAAGCAAGGTAAGTAATTTTGTAATCATAGAAAAGAATTGTTTATTGATCAGCATTACAATAGAGTTATATAGATTTCAGCTAGCCACCCGAGATTTACAACCAAATTATATTAGATTCTTCTTTATTTGACGCGTTCAACAAACCAATTTTTAGGTGACAGTTGTTTAAGTCTTTACTTACAATGCATGTAGTATGACATGGAAAATCCAGAGTGTTTTGTTGTTGTGGTACTGCGAGGGTTACTCCATAGATTGACCAAGAATGATGTACTTGATATACCTCTTTTTGTTTCTAGCCCTCAGCTAGGGTGGACGGTCCCGAGCCCTCCAGGCTAGCCTTCAAGGACAAGTGGAAGAGGTTTGAACAACAGATCGATGAGCAGTCACATTCAACACCTAAAGCAAGAGGTTGTCCTCTGAGTCTTGCCCCCCCCCCCCCCAAAAAAAAAAATTCCTGATGTGCTCACATTCTAGCTCTTTATTGTGCAGCGTTTTTGCCTCCGCAACAAATTGCCGGATGCATTCATGTTTCGGTTGTGTGCTGTTGTCTGTGTGTCCGTTTTTGTGGTGTGGATGGGGTGTGGGTGCGTCCGTTCCGTTTAGCGATCTCGGTTACCGCGATAGTCTTGAGACCGGGCCCATCGAATTTTGGATTGTAGACTGGGGTACCCTCACAGTGGAGTTGTACTATGAGCCATCAAATGAACTGATTTAGATTTTGAGCGTGAAAGGTCAGAAGCTCATGAGAGCGGTCACCGGGCCTTTTAAATATATCTGATTTATGGGGCCTCGTTACCGCTGATAACTTGAGAGCGGGTGGGGGGGTGAGTGGGAGATGTTCATGTAACTTGGGTGTGAAGTATGATTATGAGCACCAATGAAGTGTGTATTAGGATTTTTGGAGGCTCAAAGGGTCAATTTAGCAGGTCGACCGGGCCTAAAATAGTCTGTAATTGGTTTGCTCGGTGTTTATGCGCGATAACTGGGAGAACGGCCAGTTGATATTTTCATGTAAACGTTGAGTGAAGGAATGAACTATGCAGCCACCAATAATTCTGATTAGATTTTTGGCGGGACGTCAAAGTCAAGGTCATCTAAGGACTATTAAAGTATGTCTGATTAATTAGGCTCGTGTACGCCGATCATAACTAGAGCAAGCGGTGTGCTGGTGTGGATATTGAGTTGTAGACTTGTCGGTAGGGTGAAGTACTTATTATAAAGGCACCAATTAACTGGATTATATCTGAGCGAAAGTGTATTAAGGCTCACCGGACCTTAAATATTCTGGGATTTGGGCTCTTTACTCTGGATAACCTTGTGAGGATGCGGTGCTGGTCGGATGTGAGTGTAACCTGGTGGTGAGAGTATGTATTATGAGCCACCAATGAACTGATTATTTGGAGCTGAAAAGGTTAAAGTCAAAGTCACCCGGGCCTTAAAATATGTATCTGATGTATGGCTCATAGGTTACCATGATAGATTGAGAGTTACGGCCAGTCAGATTTTTTATGTACTGGGGGAGAGTAGTGTATAGTGAGTCGCACCAAGTAATGTCTGATTAGGATTTTGTGAGCGAAAGTCAAAGTTACCGGCCGTTAAATATGTTTGATTGGCTGCATTACTGGGATAAGTCGAGTAAGACTTTTTCCGGATTTTGTGATAACTTGGGAGGGAGAAGTTTATCATATTTATAAGGGGCCACAATTTACTGATGTGCGTATTTTGGGAGATTGAGAACGGTTAAGAGCGGCACGTCAAAGTCACTAAGGGTCCTGGGGAGCATGTCCGATGAGGCTCGATGCTCACGATAATTAGACCTGCTTAATTATTGGATTTTACTAGGTAGAGCGTGCCGTTCGAAGAAGTTCACATGCGCTTAGTGTCTATTCAGTGCTTACTTAGTAGATGGCGTACTTGCTACCATGGATAACTTGAATGCATTTTCAAAATATACATCAATTGGTATGGGGTGCAGACTGCCGGAGAGGCATACCCATCAACTCGCGCAGATCCAAAGCTGCCTCGATAGTTGATAGAATCATTGTGAATTCACAACCCGCAGTGCACCCAGAAGAAAACCGTGATAGTTACATGCCACATGACAGCTCACAGGTTGACAACAGCTCACCAGCTAGTAAGCAAGAGCTGCCTGCAGTACTATAATTCGGCTAGATTAGCTGGCTTTACATGTGAGAAGAAAGCACAAACAGAAGGAATAAAATACAAATCAGTAAAACTACCAGCAATCTGTACTTTGGGCCAGTAATTTGCATTCCTGAGGGTGGTTTCCGAGCATGCAGTTGCCCAGTGCTCTGTGTGGTAGGTGGGTTAGTCAAGTCCAGCCATACTGTCAAGTTTTTTCCCAAAATGTGTCACAAAATATGAACTAATAAATGTTGTTGCTTCAGATGGGGCCAATAGTTGTAAATCCACCATACTGTAGATGTACATCCATAGAATAACATTATCTGTGCAGAGATCCCTCAAAGGAAATTGTTCAGTTTTATTGTTACTTGTTGTTTATTAGCACATGTTGAGTTTGAAGTTTATAGCGTAGTGTCAGTTTGGGTAAACTTTCATACATTGCATACGAAGACAGTCAAATTAAAAATTGTGGGAAGCTTGAGACAGTTGTGTTGTAATAATTCTGAAATTACTGCCATCCCACAGAACACTTTCGGTAGGGAGGTATATTGCAGTACATAACATAATGTTTACTGATGTTTTCCACTCAAAAGAGAGATACAGCTTTTGTCACCCCAGCCACATAATACTGATGTCATGTTTGTTTGTTGTTTATTTGTTTGTTTGTTTACAGCATCAACCAAGAAAGTGAGTTTAGTCAGTGAGCAGGATCTAAAGAAGATCAAGGAGGATGAGGAGAAGAGGATGCAGTCCATGTCACCGGATGAACTCCTCAACTACTCACGGAGTGGGACGGAGGACAAGGATGATTCTACAGCTGTCAATAACTCCCTGAATGCCGGGTTAGTTAATTCTTTCATGGCTTCTGTAATGGACATTTTCTTATGTTAACTGACCTAAAGTGGGAACAAGTCATGCTGCATAACATACAAAGAGAATGGTCAGCATAAATGCAGACCAGTACATCAAAATCTCAACAGAAAGTAGAACAAGGAAAAATAATTAGTCAAAATTACCATCCCATTTGCCAAAACATGCACTTAAAAAATTCTTTGTGAGAACACCAAGGGATTAGAATAGATTGCAAGAGGAAGTAGTTAAAGCGGTGTCTGTAAACTACTTTAAATCTGCACTAACTTCTCATCAGTAGCACACACAATGCAGTCATCAAGTTACTGATATGAAGTGGATTCTACCGTGCTGACTACACTTCAAAAGAAGAAAGTTCCTAATATTTTGTGAGAAATCAACTTAAAGGCATTGTATAACGATGTTTTCAGTTTAAAAAATCTGAGCTACATGATTCCCCAAGCTACTAGTGTCTTTGATACGGTCTAAAGATGAAGCCTTGGAAAAATTGCAGTGTAAATCAATCATTAAGTGCTTTAAAAAAGTGAAAATCATTGAGAGACCATTCCAACTTTTCTCCATAGACTGCTGTGTTGCAGAATTTCCTATCGGCTGATATAAAATTAATGTGCCAATTTGTATCTGCACATATTGTACTAGTGACAGCATAACTGTCCAAACTTTGTGTTCTAAGGTGTTTATTTGTCCATTCAAACACTGTCAGATATGTCAGATAGCAAAGTTCGACAATTTTTTGAACGGGTCTTCCACAGTGTTATATGGTGTCTTTAAAGGTTATAGGTGCCCCTACAGCAAAGATTCATAACAACCAATTTTTACAAGATCCTGCTTTTCATATTGTTGTGAAAAAAGCCAGACAATGACTTCACTTGCAAAACTTATCCTCGTATATGTCCATGAATATGCAAGAAGGGGGGATTTTTATACGCCCGGCTACGGGACGTATTATGGTATCACGCTCGGTGTCCGTCTGTCCGTCCGTTAACTTCTCCTTGTAAACGCCATAACTTCAGTTTAACTTAACCAAGGCTCATATAATTTGGTGTGTATGATACTAGCATGGATCCCAGGAAGCCTATTGATTTTGAGGTCAAAAGGTCAAAGGTCAAGGTCACAGTGACATGTTTTCATTTTCCGCGTTACAGGTGGGCATATTATGTGCTCGCCCAGCGACACTCTTGTTGATACTTTTAGCATCGTTTGCGAGGAATTCTTCTCGTTTTCAATCATTGACAGTTTTTCAACCAGAGAACATGTCTCGTGATAAGTACAGTACCCATAAACGTTCTTATTACCCTGTTATTAAGCTCACATAACCAGAATGTTCACAGGCCAGTCATGCATGTTCTTTTAACCCATTGGAGACTAAGTAAACTCATGTTGGGGTCTATGGAAAATGTCTGTTACAGTGAAATCAAATCATCTCCAACAGGTTAATTATATGTCGTAGGACACCCTGCCTCTGGTTAATTATGGTTTTCCAATTTCACCACTAATTATTAGTAATAAATACAAAAATAAAGTCAAGTTACTAGTGTTAATTTGACTCCCACTACTTCGACTGTGCTTCTGGTATCATTATGTGTTTGTTCGTAGTAGTCTGTGAGAATTGTGGACATTTTGGGCTCCTACTGCTGTAACATTACTTTAGTGTCATATTACATGGCAATCAAATAGCAAATCCACTAATTTCTAAATCGTGAAATAGAAGTCTATAGAGTTCTCTAATTGTAACAATTGTCTCATTTTGTTTTGCCAGTATCTCAATAAGTCCTATTGGTGTCCAAGCCGAAACACAAAATCACACAGAGCTTTCTGCAGCTGAAGTCAGGTCAAGAGAAGCAGAAGAGAAAGCCAAGTTAAGAGCAGCAAGGTATGAATTATCATATATTGATCTCTTTCACATCACTTGTAACCCTGATTGGACCAGGACATTATCCCCTAGGGTGCCACAAGGTTTGTGATTTTTGCTGACCACAGGCCAAATAGCACTTTTCCATGATTGTATCTGTCCAGTGGTATCGGATGACAAAATGTTGTCCATGAATGTTTTCAATATTTCATCATATTTCTATCTATTACAATTTCAGCATATGTAACAGCAATGTAAAGTACAAACTCATTTCTAATAAATCATTTTATGAGTAATTCACACAACCAATTAAAATAAATTGTTTCAAAGGAAAAGGATTTGATTGTGAAATTTTGTCTCAAAATTTCTTCATGTAACAAAATACTGTTTTGTCATAAAGAGCAAACCCTGAATTTCCCCTTCACATTCACATTAACTGCTACAAACTTTGATTCAATATTGGTTATATGGGTTTGTGTGAAAACATGTTGTGCTGTTATATACTAAATATATGACACCTTGACTCTAGGCATATGGTCACACATATGTGCATATATTCCTGGAAGAGGTTGACAAATCATTTGACGATCTGTTTGAATCACATACATGTACTCCTTAACACCAGTGGCTTGTATTAAAAAGAGTTACAATTCATAAATATAGATCATAAGTTTTTGACTTACAGTAAACTAAAAAATTATGATCACTTGTAAACCTATTGTACAGGTCCCAGATTTAAACATGTATATCAATGTCAATGTTTATATTTTTGATTTGCTTTGTTTTTTATTTTGACAGAATCAAGGCGTTGGAAGATGATGCATTACAAGCAGAAATGGTGCTGAATAAAACCCATGAAATCAATAAACTGAAATCAGTGGAAATACAAGGGAACCACACAGGTAACTACATATACATGTAGCATGGCTGAAAAAAAAAAATTGTGCCATTGAAAAGCACCCTCTTTGGCAATTAGAAAATACTTTGGAGATGTGATGCTTATATCACCGTTAAGGGCATAGTCTTATCTTTCAAATGCAATTGGTTCTGTTCAATTTGCTTGTTTTAATCTCGAGATTTGTTTAGTTAACCACCAAAGGGCAAAATCATTTGTGGCGCTTTTACTAGGGATGAGGGCCTGATGCTATCATTGACTGTAGTAAAAATGGCACAATTGTGATTTTATCTTTTCGTTGTTAACTAAACAAAAATTGAACAGAACAAACATTATTTGAAATCTAAGACTGTGCCCTTGATGGTGATGTAAGCATTACATCACAAAAGTATTTTCTTATTGCCAAAGAGGGGCTTTTCTCTTGAACAATATTTTTTAGACACACTGTAGAGACATGAAAGAGAACGCCAAGTTACTATCTTTATGGGGTGTCATTTTTGGCTGATCCCAGCATATACAGGCTAAACGTGTGTATAGGGGCCATTCAAGGGAAGCAGCAAATGTGACCACTATATACAGGTGGCTACAATAGACAGTGTACGATCTTTATGTTTAATATATTCCACATTAATAAATTGTCTTCCAATTTTCTCATTATCTGCTTTGATAGTAAATCGGCCCTGAAGTATTGAATTCAATTTGATTTCAATATAACATGCTTTAAAATAAATAAACCCCATCCCAAGATATCTTATTCTCGGTTTTCAATGGATTAATAATAGAAATATGCTGATACATGTATCAATCTAGGAAGTTAAAAGAATGTCCAATGCAGGATCATAAGCATGAAAGAATATGGGGAGAGACCTGCCCTTCAACAAAAGCTTCTGATCTTTGGCAACATTGCAAATCCTCATTTGTTTGGACAGCAGATTAAAATTTTTAGTGAAAATGTCTACAATTTTTAATTTGGAATTGTCTTGTATATTGTGTGTTTTGCCTTCAGACCATGGTTTACCCTAAAACTTTCCATTTGCTTTTCTGTCTGTTTAGATACGGAGTCTAAGCCAAAAGAAAACGGGGAAAACAAAAAATCAGGATTAACGGTATGTATGTAGCTAGCTGCATCATTACAAACTCTTGTAATCAGTAACTCAAATGTGCAGATGAGTTCATTTCCTTCCTGTAAATCAACAGTTATGAAAATTTGTAGATTAGAAACATTCCTTCTTAGTCTTCTTAAATTGCTTTTATCATTTCAAAATATATTTAATTAAATATTTGATGCTTTCCATTCCTTATGTAGATTATAGTTTGACTTTATGTGCATTGTGCTATATATTTATGAATGTATACAGATTATATATTTCTGTATCTATGTTTTACTACATATTTAAGCATGTCTCTTTGTATATTATTTTATTTAATGTGAAATTTTTATTTTCAGTCAGACTTGTAGATTTCATTGTATGTTCTACATTCACTCTGATAAATGATATTTTTTTATCAAGTATGTATGCATAGACACATGTACAGTTTTGTTTTATACAATTATGTATTTAAAATTACTGTTTTTAAGTTGGCATGTACATATATATTCTTTCATTTATATCCTTTCATTTTGGGGAACCTCAGATCATATATAAAAGCCACAATAATACAAGGCGGATTATGATTTAAGTCAATTTATCATGAGAAATTTTCAACAAAAAAATGGGGAAAAAAATTCTCTGAAATAAGCAGGGCAATGCAGGAAAGTTTCAAAATTAAAATCTATTTGCATTTCAATTCCAAAATGTAGTACTGTGCTATGTCAGTGATACTGTCATGATCATGTTACTTGGTAATATTAATTATTCCCCAGCAATATCAATCCTGAAAACTTGACATGCAAAGAGATAACATTCTACTGGTTTATACAAATTATACCATACCTCATAATAAAGAGCAAAATATTCCTACTATTAGCTTTCATTTAAAGCTACAGATTCTACCTCTGTCTTTACTAACAATATAGGGTAATATTGATAAGTAACAACTGATTCCCTAGATTCTACTATAACTGTTACACATTAAAAAGGCAAGATCTTGCAAAAATGAATTTTAGATTTTCCCTTAACTACATGTATATAGGAAATAGAATTAACCCCACCGATTTTCAATGTATCCTATTAAAATGGAAATGTCTCTAACACCTCCCACCAATAGCAAATATTTTTGTACTACTAACAGTAATAACACACTGTAATAAAACTACTAAAACTAACTCCCAAATTTCACTGTAACCTATTAGAAAATGAAAACTCGTCATCCGACTAGTACCAAAGAGACTCTTCTTTTGTACTACAGTAGACTCTGCATAAGTCGACCTTCCATAAGTCGAATAATCGCTTAACTCGAAGCATTATTTCAGACCAGAATATGCAAAACATGTCTTATTTACATCTTGCCTAAGTCAAACATATTTCTGTGGTCCCAAGAGACTTGACTTAGAGTCACCTGTACTAACAGTAATAACGTAATATTTAGTGCAATAAAACTAATAAAACTAACCCCAAATTAACAAACAAATAAAAGAAAAAACAAATCAACAACGTCCCCTCCAATGTCACTTTTCCGCTCACCCACAGATATCAGCAGGCCTGGATGAAATCCAGTTCATAGACGAAGGGGATGAAGGTACAGCAGTGTGTAGGTAGACCATGACATAGTGGTTTGACGAAGGTGGCCGAGTTGGCCATCCTCCTCACTCAATACTCCTCATTCTTCTATCATTCACTTCTTGCATGCATGATGAGTGGGTGCCAGAGTATGCGCTCCTCACTTGTATAGTATCTTTTCAAAATCCTTCTGCATGTTGCATATTATAAGTTCTTGGCAATTTCATGTTATGATTATTTCTTTTGAGTTAACTGTTGATTCAGTTTTACTTTTCTTGAAGTGAGCTGGGAGCATATTTTGTGATGAATTTCTTGGTCTTGAACCTTGTAGCAAACAAGGTTTAGTATTGAGATCCATATTTATCAAGGGCTTTTCTCCATTAAAAAAAAATAATAAATGTTTAACTGGCTAATAGCCTTTGTGGAAAGGCATGTGAAATATTTCAATATACATTATTTCTTTTCATGCCTAAAATAATGTTTACGTTAAGTTAGATTAATGACTAAATGGACTTTTTAACTAATATGATTTTGGTAAGATATAAATTGAATTTTAGATCTTTGAAAAGTACATTACAAAGCTGAGAAGTAAATTGAGTTGCAAGATATAAAATGATACAAAACCGTTTTAAACAAATTTGAATAGAATAAATGAGAAGTTAGTTTCTCATTAACAGAAAATGTATAACTGTTGTTCTATGCATGTGTGCTTAGGAAAAAGTCTGAATATGCCGGAATAGTTCCTGTTTTTTCTTTCTTTACCATATTCCAGTGAGCTTATTTCAGTGAGGGGAGACAGTATGTGATGGTGCTCAAGAACTGATGGATTATTTCCATTCTTGAGTGTAAACGGGGTTCATTTGAAACTAGTCAATGAGTTAAATCCTTGAGCTAAACAGGGTTCATTTGAAATGAGTCAGGGAGTTGAATACCTAAGTGTAAACTTTGTTCATTTGAAACTAGTCAGTGAGATAAATTCTTGAGTGTAAACAGAGTTCATATGAAACTTGTCAATGAGTTAAATCCCCAAGTGTAAATAGAGCTCATTTGGCACTAGTCAGTGAGATAAATCCTTGATTTTAAACAGGATTCATTTCAAACTAGTACATAGATAAGTTACATCATTGGGTCAGAACAGAAATTCGTACAAAATATGCTCTATTGTCACGGCTTTGACAGTTTACACATATCAAATTTTGGGATGTCTGCCATTTGCATGCTGAAATATATATCTTACTGGAGAACACGAAACAAAAGTAATATGTAAATTATGCACATGATCTTGTGTATAAATAACTCCAAAAACCTTGTGGGAAAAAAAATAATAAAATAAAAGAAATTATATAAACAGAAGGATTCAAGACAAAAATGTAAATTAGGAGTGTTGACATTGCCATGGTCTTCATGTGTAGTGTAATTAAAATGAGTTTATTCTGAAATTGTAATGCAATCATAAAAATTTATTCAAAAATCAAATACATTATATAATGTATTAAATTTATAACATCTGAGATGCATTTTCGTTATTGGTCGTTAATAGATGTCTCTGATATTATGTAACAATAAAAGTTATGCGTAAGACACGCTCTAAAAGAATTGTGAAGAGCTTTAAAAGTAGAAAAGTACTGTTTTACTATACTCAATTTCAACATTGACTGTAGTGTGAGAATAAACTATTTCTGAACAGTAATTTTCATGGTGCTGTTCAATTGTAGATATTTTCAGAACTTTTATTGAGTAGGGTGTAAGTTCAAAGTTCTATTTTGTTTCTATCAATCATGCACAATGTATCCAATAACCTTAAAATTTGATTATTTTGAAAATAATTGCCAAAGACGCATTTCTTTCTGTAACATTCTGTTTTGAGCTAATGGATGTCTTTCTTTGTTAAGTATCAACGTATTTTGCATTTAATTGATGTAAACTTTAATATATTTAATGAAATTAACACGGTTTTATCTATATTTAATTCAATTTTTTAAATGTAGATTCCATTTCTTTTGAACATGCTAAGTGATTTAACCTCGGATTAATGTAACAGTTCTTGATAAATGTTTTTGAATATTCTTACTCTTCTTTTCATATCAACAACAGATTAGGCAACAGTTCTTAATGATGTGAGTGCAGCGATGTGATTGGTCAAAATGGACCAAGTTCATCCATTCATCAGTGCAACAGGCCCTGTGATTGGCTCCCAGCTTGCAAACCCCCAAGTCATGGAAAGAAACAAGGACACAGAGAAGAGTTCTCAATATGTAAATAAGATATGAATATTTAGTGCGGACTTCTCCACAGGACTTCAGTAGGTGGGGGCAAGTCGTCTGGGCATGGAGGGACACCATCTGATCACCATCTGACCATTGTTGCAAGCAGTGTTACTATCACATGGCTGCCCTGTGCATCGGTTTTTAAGTGACCAAGAAATAGACTTTTAACGCGGTTTACGCAGGTTTTCTTCTTTCTATAGAAGAGGAGTTTACCAAGATGAAGTGTACAAAATCATGCTGCCTGTCGTAAACCCATTTTTTTAGCCACTTTTAGTCGTATTTTACCAAACAAGCACCATATCGCTTGCCGTATTTATATGAAAAATATTTTTTTTAAGATTGTATTCTGAACGTGTAAGTATTTTTTTTTTTTTAGGTATTCCCCATTTTTAATCCATTTTTAACCACCACAGAATATTCTGAATTTTAGGCCAAATCAGGAATTTGGGGATTTTAAACAATTCACATAGTTTCAAACATCAATGAAAATTCCATTGGGCAGCTAAGATGGTCAAAATATGAGATGAAATTAATGAATAAATGATTCCTTTAGTAGGATGGGAAAGGTTATAAAATACTTAATCGTTCATCTTTCTTAATATCCCTAGTAAACTTGATGGAAATAGTAAGCTTATCGATGCAAAAACCTGTACAATAATGTTTTACATTACAAGCTGAAGCAACAAACTAAACAAAAGGTGGAAATATGTTACATGCATCCAGAGGTATAACTAAGCCGGGTTTGCCAAACTATCTTTTATGGAAATATCTGTTATTCCCACATCGATATAAAAGGTCTGCACCAGTGTTGTGCCGAGGCTCCAAGCTCCAAAGCTAAGGCCGCCCAAAAACACTACCTTCCCATAGGGTTTGTACAGGGCCTCGGATCGAGGCCAAGCCCAAGGACTCCAAAATTGGCCTCGAGGCTGGCTTCGGCACGACACTGATCTGCACTACAAAGTTTGTAACAAATTCCTAAAATGAAAGACAGGAACGCATGAAATATAAGCGACCTTGATTGTATCTAAATTAAAAATACAAATCAAATTGAATGACAAGTAAAATTACTTAATGTTCTCTGAGAGTAAATTTAGAGCTAACTGTTAAAATTGAGTAAAACACCTGTGCTAAAATCATGACCAGGTCTACAAACTGTCAAAAATCAAATGGAAATAACTTCTTAACAGGTAGAATTGTTTGTGGTGATAATATACAGACTGAAATTCACTCAGATTGATTTATATTATGGATTGGATTTTTCAGATACTTTCCCTTCTTTTAAGAATTGATTTAATTCACACATTTTGAAAGAATCAAAGTATAACAATGCATGTACTATCATGTTGATTCTTTGATTCTTAAAAGATTTCCACCACAGGAGGTCACAGTTGGTTCATGTTGGAGAGTGGTTTGTAGTAGACTGATTATATCTCTTTTTATTATTTAATGGATCAAGTGAAAATGAAAAGCTATATTTGTACTGTTTTTATCATGATATTCATTTTAAAATACTGCCAGACTTGTAATGTTATTTGTTTAGGAATAGGAGATACATTGGTAACGTAAACATAAATGTGGTTTTCGCTTTGTTCTCCGCAAATGCTTTTCATAACATCAAGCTTAGAAATGTAAAGAGGATTCAATGACATGTCAAGGTAATTTTTTTGTACCCGGAATAGTTACTTAATGATAAATCACGGTTTCCATTTTGAAAAGGAAGAAAACCAAAGCATTATTCGAAGTAAATCATTCCAATATAACTATATTTTGCTATAATGGCATTTATATGGAAGAATTTATACTACTTCTCCAAGATCATTGGATTTCTGAAATCATTTAAAATTTAATACTTTTATATTTTTCAGATGAAATTAACAAATTCCTGACATACCACAGTTTTAATAAATGAGATGAAACAATAACTTCTTCGTAACTTTTTGGCCAATATTTATCTAAGGGATGTTGTACATTAATGTAAAAACAATTTTATCAGGTCTTTTTCTTTTTTAGTGCATTGTTTGGGGTCAACTGTCAGAAATCATCTACTTAATGTTGATAAAAAATAAATTCTTTCTTTGGGTTTTTCAAAATGGAAACCATGCATGTAAATGATTCATTACCGGTAATCAAGATAATACATCTGAAACATGTGTTTTATTGGAATAGTAGACACTCAAGGTTGTAATATATAAATATGTATAGATTTTAAATGTTTTAATTTTGTAGATTTCTAGAAGTCTGTTACTAGAGTAGTTTCAACAATCTCAGATCTTTGTACAGATTGGCTGTAATATTCCTATTCAGTTTATATAATATTCGATTATAAATATAAATATATATATAAATATATAAATGAATGAATTTTCACGACAGATATTTGTATTATAAGCAGGGCTCTCGTGGGTAATATGTGCATGCATGTTAGCGAGCCTAGTTCTGAGGTTCAGGAAAGTTGATCAGTCGAAACATTATTCAAACTGTTGCCTTTTTAAAATGAATCTGTACTCATATTTTATCGTGAAGAGGTATATTACCTTTTTATTATTAAGAAGGAAACTGAAGACATATAAATAGTGTAAAACATGAATTGTGTAGATGACGTGATGTAGTTTTTATCGTTCTCTGAATACATGTATGTTACGACGGTGTAAAGATTGGCGGGCTATTTTTGTATATTGAAGAAACAAAATGGAACGTTGGCCAGACAGTTTTTTCCATGTAGATTGAATATCGAATGAAATTCTGAATTGCATGCTTTGCGTCTCTCTTTTGTGATGCCATTGGTTAAATTTCTGTACAATAAAAGGTCCTTTTTATGTGTAAACATTGTAATGTGTATCGAAATGCAAATTGAATGCATGTAACATTCACATCTGCTATGATGTAATGATGTAATCAGACCCATTGTTGTCAGGATTTAACTATGTGGGTTCAGGAGATATATCAGTATTGGGGGCAACCAGTTACGTTTAGCAGATTTCACTGTCTCGGCACTCTCCCTTGCGACGGCACAGCTGCATAGTAATAAAAAAAATGTTAAGTGCACAAATGTGGTAACTTGCAGCATATTTAAGCATAACTTGCATTTTTTGAACAATTTTTTTAAAGAATGATTGACTACTTCTTGGAATGCCTTTTGCTGCCCTGTGTGTGTATTGATTTCACAGATCAGTGAGTCTCCGAGAATACTTTTCAAGGTGTGTCTTCACTGATTTGGCATAACTAGCTCTGTCTCATGGATTTACACGCATTGGTTCATTCACAGGAGTTTGAGAAAGATCATAACATGGGAACACTGCATCAGATATAGCCTTATTCATGGAAAATATGCCACTTTAAATAACAATTTTCTAAGTAATCTTTACCAAACAAATACCCCTAATTTTTTTTGGCACACAATTCTCCCTTTGGGGTATGCCAGATTAATTTAGAAGCTCAATTTTCAGCCCATGGTGTATGCCAGATGTTGCATTTTGTACGTTTTCAATTTTATCAGTTTGTGCTGTGTACATTTCATTTCTGTTTTATGTTATTATTAACTTGCCAGCATATCGTATGTATTTTATTTTATAATCTGCTTATTTATGTTAGGGGCTAAGCATTTTATTTCTGTGATCATTATTTTATTTTAAATCGCTATTTTAGAAAACAAAAATTCATTTGATTTACCATAGGTCTGCAAATTATTACAAAGAATGTACATACAACTACTGTGGGTAAAAAGGATATGATGATTTAGTTATGGTTACATGTAGCAGCATTTGAATTTTGTATTCATTTTTTGTTATGATCTATAGAACCACATCACATAATGGACTGCTGGAGGAAAGTCATGCAAACTGCATCCACAACATTATTCTGTCAGTTAGTTTGTAGCAAGCGTACTGGAGCAAGAAGTAAAAAAAAGATACTGAATAAAGAGATGCACACGAGGGAGCAATCACTCATTCCTTCCAAAAGTACAGAACCAGAGAAAATATTCCCTTGCTAAGTTCATTGTAGTAACAAAATTCACCCCACCCTTCCCAATCAAGAAACATATGTTAACAGTTGCACGTATCTTAATTTGCATCAGTCTATCATGTTTTTTCCCCCACATTTTTCAAATTCTTTCACTTTATCTCATTGCAGATAACAGAAATTCACTCAAACAAATGGTGACACCTCCATTATGTCGCATCTGTGTTCTTTCTGCAACTTGCCATGCTAGAGATAGTGGTAGGTGCTACATAGACAACGCAAAAGAAAAACAATGTCAAACTAAATAAAGAAAATACTACTCAACCTCTCTAGCATTCATTGAATCCACATTAGGTAACCATATTTCAGTTTGAACGTGAAAGAGCGCCTCCGAAAATATTTAAACCAAAAAATGGTAGTTATGTTTTTATACCACATTTTCTACTATATTAATCCCATTTTTTTTGGGGGGGGGGATGAGATGAAGTGATTAATGTAATTGTTTCTGTACTACTTGCCCAATCTTCAGTATATATTTTGGTACCCGATATATTTGTTTTTAATGTGGTGCTGTTTAGATTATGTTGGGCATTTTTACATGTCAAATTATTCATTTCGGAGATGGGATTGAACAGCTTATTTATTATACATGGGTGATTATAGAATAATTGATTTGTGGTGTAGAGAAATAAACTTTCTTTTAGGTCTGCAAATATAACATTTGTTAGATCTGTGGTGAAATTTCTGCAGGTTCATTGAATTATTCAGCAAGTCCTTACATCTATTAAACTTTATACTTTGTTTTCTTTATTGTACTTATTTTTTTATCTTTGCTCATTGAGTTTAGAAATCACTTGTTGAATGATTTAATTTTTTTTCTTCTGAGAACAATATTGTAATATATATTGTACAGATATCATATGTATTGTGCTTGTAATTTGTATCCATGAAAACTGTTATGCAAAACTAATGATTTGTGTTATGTTTATTGGCAATATACTTCCCAAATTGTCACCTATATTATTAACAATGTCACATTAATTTCATTTTTCCTGAGCTGTTCTCTGTACATGTATATAAGCCCACTGATTAAGCATAATTTGTGTAGATGTAGAAATACACCTCTGTAATTAATTTTATATTTATAGATTGATTATGTTTACATTGATTTCAATGTTTTTGCAGTCCAGTAATTCAGGTAATGTATTCCAGTGTTTCTGCTCGAGAACTTTTAAGTTCGTAAATGATGATACTGCAGTTGATACAAAACAACACAAGCATATTTTGGGTTATTTGCTCTCTCAGAAAGTAGTTTAAGACATATAAACACACACAAATCCTCTTTTGGGAGTAATTAGTTTCCTATTTTATTCTACAGTATATTTAAGTTGTCCCTTATAAATACATACATGGAGTTTGGTTTCAAATTAATAGGCATAGCCACACAGACTCTAATCAAAGTTAAATAATACAATCAAAATGTCATTTTCAAATCACTTTCTTTTTTTGTGGGGGGGGCGGGGTGTGTGGAAGCAATCTACATTATTGAGGCTTTAAAGTCTGTATGCCCAGCACTACAAAAGCAATAAAGTAACAAAGCAAAAAATGACACTGTAGTATGTAAGGAATTTGACAAATGTGTACTCATGCAACATTCCTTTTACTCCTCCCTGTTGTAAGTTTCTTATGTGACTGTATAATTGCCTGAAATGCCAACACGCCCCATATTTATGTCAAAACTTGCTGTAATTTTTGTCTGGCTTTATAATCCTGTTTGGAATTCCAGCATTTTGTGTTTGATGTCTACATGAGAGATCAGATGTCATAATCGATGCCCTATGAAATGTTTATAAGCTATTTGTGTACAAAAAAAAGAGTAAAAGGATTTGGAAGAAGGGAGAACCATAAGGGTAGCAATAGAATGCCAGTTGGGTAGTTTTAAAATGGCTGTGAAGAGGAGGAAAATCACTGTTTTTGCAAGCCATTATTTTGTATTTTATTCTAAAGATGCAAAATCTGTGAGTTTAATTCAATATCTAACGCCAACAATGAGCCACGTCTGTTATGTTCAGGTGTTGTGTGTGTCATTTGCGCTCAACTGTGCACCTGTGTGTGTAAATGTATATATGTCTGTCTGTCTGTCTGTGTGCTTGTATGTGTATGAGTACTTACGTGCGTGTGTGCGTGTGTAAAATAGCAAATCAGACAAAAATTAAAAGCTGTAAAAGCTGATAAAGACCTCGTAAATACAGAAAAAAGTCAAAGACCCCCACCCCTTGGCACTCTTCATGTTTCAACGAGTGTTTGTTGTTGTACATGTGTGTGCGTACGTGTGTGCATGTGTGTTTTTGTGTGGGAGAGTACTTAGATTATTCCTGCTTTTCATATTTTATTTACAAGCAGTAGTAATCCTGATTTTGTCAATCCAATTTTGTTCCCAGTTAGGGAGGTGGCCAGATTCACCGCACTCTCACAGCAATTCTCCCTATCGCATATAGCTCTCCGAATCTGAACGTATGTGGCGCTCTAATTTCAAGCAAGCGTGATACATATTGAATGCTAAAATACTTGTGGATCGTATAATCTTGCGAATAATATATTTTTCAAGTCGTTCATTCATATAACAACCCTTCCATTTAGGCCATGAACGGAGCCACCGGCAGTCCTCACACACTGGCGTTTGCATTCCGACTTGGTGTGTGCGTGGTAGCATTTCTCTCTCATGGGGTAAACATTCGCGGCTTTCCTGGCGAGAGTTTTGAGTTCATTCCTTAGTTTACCGGTCGTAGGAACATTTCTTCTACTAAGAAAGTCCTTTAATTGTGACACAGACATTCTCCAAAATTGTTCATCAGGTCAATCCATGTTTGCTCGGGTATAAGATATTGATATAACAAATTTGATGAGGTTCGAAATGACATATTTTGTGCGTTTGACTGTACGATTTACCGGAACCGGAAGTACACATCACAAGAGCGATCGATCAGATATCGGTATCACGAGGTGATATCGCTTGATATCGGCTATATGCGATAGGGAAAATTGCTTTTACCCATACCTTCCAACCGTCCTGATTTTTCCAGGGCAGTTCTGGTCTTCTAACAGTAGCTAGGCGGTGCAATCAACAACAAAAACGTAGATTATAATAAGAATAGAACATGAATGACCAAAATAAATGAAACTACTGAACCAAGTGCATTGGTTACTATAGTGATTTTAATGCACCGCTCAAATTGTAATGGAAATGCCGTGTTTAAATTCACTGGCGAGTGCCGGAACAAAAGGTTTGTTTTATTCATGCTTTTTTTCATAAAAAAACTTTTGGTTCAGCTGTTTCAAATATTTTTCTCATTTGCACTCTCATCTCATTTTTGTCTCGCCTGCGTAGCGGAGTGAGACATGGGTATCACTATTTCCGGTGTCGGCGTCGGCGGTGTCGGCGTCGTCAACAATTGTGTTGTACACCCAATAACTTTCTATAGCTTCGAGGTGGGATCACCAAATTCATACCAGAGGGCCATCTCCTGAAGGCACAGGTCAAGTTCGAATATGAGTCGAATTTGAATAAGGTCAAAGGTCAAAGGTCAATGAACTTTCCATGACTGGCACTGTGCTATGTTGTACACACAATAACTTTCTATAGCTTTAAGGTGGGATCACCAAATTCATACAAGAGGTCCATCTCTTGAAGTCACAGGTCAAATTCGAATATGAGTCGAATTTGAATAAGGTCAAAGGTCAATGAACTTTCCATGACTGGCACTGTGCTATGTTGTACACACAATAACTTTCTATAGCTTCAAGGTGGGATCACCAAATTCATACAAGAGGTATTTCAAGCTCAGACGTCCATCTCTGAAGACCAGGTCAAGTTGAATATGAGCGAACATCATCAACGTAAAGAGGTCATATGAACTTCACTGACTACACTGTGCCATGTTGACACACTGCTAAACTTTCATACTTCAGGTAGGATACAGGTTTCAAATATATACCAGAGGTCCCCACTCTCCTTGAAGTGAGTCCAGTTTCCGAATATAGTCGAATTTGAATAAGGTCAAAGGTCAAATGTAGATAGAAGCTCATGACTGGCATTAGTGCTGGTTTTGTACACTACAAGAACTGTGTCTAACCTCGAGGGTAAGATTGCTAAATTGTATAACGAAGAGGTTCCATTCTCTTGCAAGGTGCGGTCACGTTCGAATACGAGTTGAATTTGATTAAGGGTCAAAGAGGTCGAAGGTCAAATGAACTTTCCCATGATTTGCACTGTGACTGTGTTGACAGATAATAACTTTTACAGGTTCGAGTGATCTACCAAAATCATTACAGAGGTCCATCTCTTGAGGCACAGGTCAAGTTCGAATGTGAGTCGAATTTGAATAAGGTCAAAGGTCGAATCGACTTCTCATGACTAGCACTAAAAAAACTGTTGTCCACCATATAGTATTCTAATAAGGCTTCAAGGTAGGATCACAAAATACTATACCAGAGTCCATCTCTTGAGGGCAGGTTCATTCGAATATTGAGTCGAATTTGCATAAGGCAAAGTCAAATGGTCAATGAACTTTCTATGACTGGCATTTGTGCTTTGTTGTACAGCACATATAACTTTCTATCCTTCGAGGTATTAATGCCAAATTGATAACAAGAGGTCCATGCTCTTGAAGGTGGCAGGTCAAGTTCAGAATTAGGAGTTGAATTTGATTAAGGTCAATCGTCATGAACTTCCATGACTGGCCTGTGCTGTGTTGTACACATAATAACTTTCTACAGCTTCGAGGTGGGATCACCAAATTCAACAGAGTCCAGCTCTTGAATGGACCAGGTTCAAGTGTTCGAATATGAAGTCGATGATTTGAATATAGGTGGAAAGGTCAAATGGTCAATGAAACTTTCCCATGACTGCACTGTGTGCTATGTGTACAACAATAATTTCTTACCTTTCGAGTAGATGTCCAGAAAATTCATACACGAGGTCCATTCTCTTGACAGTGCAGGTCAAGCTTGCGAATGTGGAGGTTGAATTTGATTAAGTCAAAGGCTCAAAGGTCATGAACTTTCCATCGACTGCGCACTGTGCAGGGGTGTGGGTTGGGGAGGTCGGTCGATAGGATGAGGAGCGAGAGTCGTTCATGACTGCGATAATGCAGGCGAGACACCGCTTGGCGTTGCGCTTTGTTTTTATATGTAAACCTTGTTTATTGTTTACTGTACGCTATAATAACTGTAATCGAAGACCAGAACTACCGCTGGAAAAATTGGACGGTGGCAGGTATGTTTACCCTGCATCACTTCATACCTGATTCGGCAGATTAGCTTAAAACCAGCCTCCTACCTCTCTCCAATCACTTGCTTCTTGCCATGTCTTCTTCGTCCCCCTTCCCTCTGACAGCCACCTCAATCAAGCGCCTGTTCTCCAAACAGGGTGATCAACATCCCTCCCACACATGTCCCCCCATGCCAACGTACTCCATTCGCCTCGCATCTGACACCGTCTTCAAACCCAACATCTGCATTCAAAAACTTGTCTTCTTCCTGTCAGTTGTCACTTGACACACATTACTCTCACCACTTTCATCCACAGAATACCATATTCATATTCACTCAAACACCATGTCTCCTTCCATACAATATCGCCTAACAGTACAAGTGTATAATTGTTTTATATCAAGATTATACGTTCTCAGCAGCACGGCAAATTGTGAAATGTCCTGCATATACCATGCATATTACAGATATATAAACATCTCCTTATGCAACATGGTATATCAAAAAATAAAATTGGCAGATTACCCACAGCTACCGTGATATCACATGCATTTGATTACATGGAAAGCTCGAATACAAAGAGTCGGATATACACAAAATCTGTTATAATAAAGGTGATTTTTGCAGGTCTCTCCATACTCCTTTATATTCTTTGTTTTTGAACCACTGATTAGTGAAAACGCTGATAAACAAGGTAATTGTCATTGGTTTGTTAGCGTCCTCGTTATAAGAGGTTCCACTGAGTATTTAACAGCCCATGGTATATATTATTGCTCTGTACTCAAACTAAATATATAATTACACTACAATTTACCGATCTTCAATCGAGTGCCCTCCAAGTCAGCTAAAATTGGTACGCCAAAGAGTAAAAAACATACGAAGTAATTGGAAAACTAAAAAACCGTGTTATGATATACATCCGACTGGTATCTGCCCTTTTTGTTGGACCAGCACCATCTGGATAAGTGATGATGGCTGGCTGAAGAGAGACTGAATGTACATATACCAGTACAGTCAACTCTGCCTAACGTCGAATTTCTTGGACTGAAGAACTTGCTTTCGACTTAGACACAATTCGACATATGAGGGGTCCAAAAATCAATAGAAATACAGGAAGAGACCAAGGTAAGACTTCAACTTAGGCATTATTCGACTATGCGAGCTTTGACATGCAGGATATGACTGTATTTTGTTTTCGATATTTGGGGGGGGGAGGTATGCAACAATAATATGACAATCACAAGACTATGACATACCATACAAAGTGACACTTAAGTAGTTGTTCCCTGACACCAACAGTGCAGGTCTGTGTCCACTTCCAACTAAAGGGTATTCATTTAGTGAGCCGACTGTACAAGAACAGTTGACGCTAACAACGATTTTCAAATTAACAAGTATAATTTGATCAAGCAGTTTTTGTGTGATAATGAAAGTTACCAGTAAATATGGGCCTCGTCGTG
>JZLH01S0627261.1:16762-35243 GCA_001188425.1 Eucidaris tribuloides | reverse complement strand
AAGAATAGCAGAGTTACGAACTTTCAAAGTTTTAATTTTGTGATGTCACATACGAGCAGCTCCCCATATGTCATGTAATATTAATTCAATAAATTGCCACTTTTTTATTGGCTCATGACAATTGAATGTTTTATTTTTATAGAAGCATGTATGAAATAACATTTCTAATTACATATTGAATGCACAGGTAACATCATTTTCAATTTTCTGAGAAAATGGCACTTTATGGAATATATATTACATGACAATGGTGGAGCTGCTCGTATGTGACGTCACAAATTTAAAAACTTTGAAAGTTCATAACTCCGCTATTCTTGGTGGATTTTCGGCAAACTTTCATTAATATGTTCTGCTTTGATTAAAACCAACTTGATGTCAGGGTGAACCTTGCCTTTAACCCGTTGGAGACTAAGTATGAGTTAACTCGTGTTGGGGTCTATGGAAAATGCGTGTTGAAGTGAAATCAAATCGTCTCCAACGGGTTAACATCCAGTACTCTCCTCCACAGCCAAAGTTTAAAACCCTGATGGCATCTTTTACACATGTTACATATTTCATCATTTTATCAATTTGCCTTTTCTCTAAATGTGGAAAAATTTGACAAATTAATGAACCACCAATTTTCTACTCCAAGAGTATTGCTGATATGTTATGGCAACACGCCAGGCCTGGATGCAATAGCTCAGAAGTGGTTCAGCTCACCTTTCGAATACCTTGAACGTGTGTTGCATCTAGAATCATGGAGTAGAGTGGTGTCATGTACTCTTCTTTCATGTTGACAGAACTCTGTGTGGATGGGAGATGCATCAGAGTAATGATGTGTTACTATTCATTAATGAGAGATGTGAATGAGTAGCAGAGCAATGATATGTCACCATTCAATAAACTATGATGCTCAAGACTTTCTTATACAACAAAACCAAAGATGGGTAATAATCATTGATAAACATTTTCTGTGGATGGAGTAAAGACTAGGGTTAAAGAATTTTACAGAATACTTGAAGGATATACTACTTTATAAATCACTATTCTTTTATAATGACTGGAAGTAAAACTTTCTTTTAAAAGAAAGAATACATTGTTTTGAACAAAATAGTACTTCATAATGAAATTATTTCGTGAAAATGGTCTCCAGAGTGTTTCCTTACAAATCTAGTGGCTGTAGGGTACGTGCAACAGTGAACAAACTAAAATTACATGATGGAGAAGCAACACCAGAAAATCAGAGCTTTTATGAAGATTAAAACTCTAGCAAAATTGAAGCTGAATATTTAAAATAATGTATTTTCAAAATTCTTCAAATTCAATGCAGGGTTTCTAAATAAAATATCACCTCTGTAAACTGCCATGGCTTGCCTGCAATGTGGGCAAATCGTAGGTTTATCTGTCATACATTTAGCAACAATATCTGTGTATTATCACAAAACAAGACTACAACACAAAATGGGACAGGTTCATAGCACTGCTTGCCAAAATGTAAAACTGCAGACATCCATCAAATGGAATATGATTTTGTAATAATATGCATTCAGATATTACCAGTAAATTTAAAATTTAAAATCAAAATTTCTTGGAAGTAACAGTTCTTTTTTCTTCTTCACCCTCCCTAAATGTCTTCAAATGTAACTTAAAATCATATTTGTTCTGTTAATATATAGAATATACATGGGTCAATCCACGTCAAATCAACCAGTGGGTGTCACCCGACCCCCTTCAATTTTGTTAAAACTCGCACCAAATGTTCCACCACTTGTCTGACGGAAAATTCTGAAATATTTTGCCCCAAAGTCATACGGTTGCTACGATATGGCCACGCCTAGCAACCAATGCACACTCAAGCAATTGGTCTTTACCAAATTTAGCAATTTTTGATGAGCTCCTGTGGCCAGAGTAGACAAGCTGGAGTATTCATTGTCTGGAAATAGAAAGAACTTCATGCCTTTTACATGGAAAACATGTTACCACTCAGATTTGACCTTCGGCTAGTGCACAGGAGGTCACCAAAAATGGACTTAAGTGTCAAGATCAAGTTTTTTGGAGCATGTTTGGAGGCTCATAGCTACAACATTAAAATAGCTTAGGACCCAATATGATGTCCACTGAAAGACCTTCACTTGCTTAAGACACCCACCAAAAATCAGCGTGATTGTGCGAGTCGTTTTCACACAGTGCGCTCCCGAATTTTGACTTTTTCCAAAATTAACCAAGTTCAAGGTCATTTTTCACTCCTTGTCCCACCTAGTAGCAACACCAATTTTTGTGTATTGGTAGACATTTATCTATATTTTGAAGGGTAACCAAAGAAATTTTGCTACCGAAATGTTTAATGCCTGATTAACACTGTCGAAAATGGCCGTGAACACCATGAAATTGATAGTCTGCGTTCTAGACTGTTGTTTGTTTTTTCTATTTAGAGCACCAGTCTACAAGCTTAGACTAGATTTCAGTCTGGAAATTAAGACTACATGGTAGCAAACTTACATTCACATCAATCTGGTCAAGGAATAAACTTTGGTCAATTCAGGGGAAGGGGAAATAAAAAGAACAGTCTATGAACGAAGACTATGAGATTGAGCCAATATTGAAAAAAAACTGTGGTGCTCCGATTTCAATTTCATAGACTTGTTCACAGACTGCTTTTTTAATTTACCCTACCCTTACGAGACCCAACCTTTATTCTCAAGGCAGATTGATCATGACCTGTAAATTTGCTACCATGTAGTTTACATTTCTAGACTAAAATCTAGTCTAAGCTTTCAGACTGCTTCTCTAAGGAGACAAACAAAGAATAGTCTAGAACATAGACTATCAATTTCATGGTGTTTACAGCCATTTTTAACAGTGTTAATCATGCGTTATACATTTCGGTAGCAAAATTTCTTGCATGACCCTTGAAAATATAGATAAATGTCTATCAATACACAAAAATTGGTGTTGCTACTAAGTGGGACAAGGGGTGAAAAATGACCTTGAACTTGGTTGATTTTGGAAAAAGTCCAAATTCAGGGGCGTGCTGTGTGAAAATGACTCGCGCAATCACGCTGATTTTTGGTAGGTGTCTTACGGTCTTTCAGTGGACATCATAATGGGTCCTAAGCTATTTTAATGTTGTAGCGAGCCTCCAAACATGCTCCAAAAAACTTGATCTTGACACTTGAGGCCATTTTTGGTGACCTCCTGTGCACTAGCCGAAGGTCAAACCTGAGTGACAATACATTTTCCATTTAAAAGGCATGAAGTTCTTTCTATTTCCAGACAATGAATACTCCAGCTTGTCTACTCTGGCTACAGCAGCTCATCAAAAATTGCTAAATTTGGTAAAGACCAATTGTTTGAGTGTGCATTGGTTGCTAGGTGTGGCCATATCTTAGCAACCGTATGACCTTGGGGCAAAATATTTTAGAATTTTCCGTCAGACACGTGGGGGAACATTTGGTGTGAGTTTTAACAAAATTGAAGGGGGTCGGGTGACAAATTGTTTGAAAATTGGTTGATTTGACGTGGATTGACCCACATGTATATTGTGTAGAATTAAGTAAACAGGAGTTCAGAACCAGCGCAGCTGAATATATACACACGGTAGCTGCGGTATACAAATTTATGTTTTTATTATAGTTATTCTTTTTCGTCCAAGAGGGCAAAATCTTCTCAGCCACCTCTAGCATGCAGAACTGCACTGTAACCTATTCCTATCCGCTCTCTGATGATTTACAGGTCAAAGGTCAAGAAGGCAACTTACGAGCTTCTCCGGATTGACGTGGTTCCCCAGAGTCTGTATCGCCTTAGAAACCATCTTTAACGTCCTACTCACTAGCTCATCCTGAAAGAAAGTATGACAAATGAAGATGAATACACAATATCTTGCCATTATTGAGTCGATTATGTACCACATATCTGGAATTTGACATTTCAACAACACCTTTTTTCTGTTCAATCATCCAGTGAGCCATAAATATACAGTTTTGATGCTTGTGATACAATTCTAATGATATCAAATTAATTCTGCCGTGTATATACTTTTTTGTTAACAGGTTCAAGTCAAGGTCAATGCACTATTATCATGTATTCATGTAATTAATCACACCAATTACTATCATTGTCATCACCACTTCTTAACTCTTTACATGTTAGATGATATAAACCTCTATGGACTTTATAATTATTTGGTGCAGATCTGCAACTTAGGCATATTAAGAGTTCATAGTATATGCATTGAAATTTAGTAGTGGTGACATAAGACACTGAGATAAATTTTGCTTGATTACTTGAATAAACTGTAATACATCTATAAATAAAATGAATACTCGGAATTGTATAATTAGTTTTCTTATATCAACTTACATAGCCTAGATGTCTATTTGATATGTTAAAAGCTCCCACTTTGTCTACTAATACCCTGTTTGCAATCTTCATGGGATTTTCTAAGTATTTTTTTCTCAGTATACATATTTTTCTTTTAATTGCTACATTTATCACACTACCTCATAATAAAAAAATTCATCATAATTATGACTTATTATTTCTGAGAATTACAATCAAAATGCAAATAGTGATTGTATATGTACATTTCTGATTGTAACAAAGTGTATTAATGAGCCTCAAATGTTTGTGATCAGCAACACACATGCCCACACAAACGTTTGCCTGCTTACTTTGTTACTATGCGGGATCAAATATTTTTTTGCTCTTCAAAACCATTAGCATTTATTTCATCATTTTGTGTTACAATGAGCATTTTTTAATTTTGTTTTGTACATCATTTATGATGAATGAAAAACTTCCTAAATTAATATTAAAATCAAGAAAGAAAGAAAGTAAGAATAAAAAATATATAAATAAATCAATCAATCAACCAGTAAAAGCACTAAATAAACAAAGAAGAATCACTTATTAAATAATTAAATTCGTTTAAATCTTCTTTTTTTAAGGGGGGGGGGGCTGTACGGGAAAATGTTCTACTTATTTCCATTTATTCCAAAATGATGGAGAAGCTCTGAACAAAATGATGATGTATTTCATTTATTTCATCTTGTTCATTAAAATTCAATATTTTTGAGACTACAAATGCCCATGGAGGGGGGGGAGGAATAGGGGGGGGGGGAGGGAGAGGGGGGAGGAGGGAGAGATTTCATCTTCAGGAAAATGGAGATTACTTTAATTGTAATGGTGATTTCTGTCTACTTGCTGGATTCTTTTTCTTCAGGTGGAATAACATTGGAGAAAGGATGTCACTCCCATTTATTCCTCTACGATCTCTCTTTTTTCTTCAAATTAAAGCCCTCCATACAAATATATATTTATCTGAATTATTTCAGTTCATTTATCAAAATGTTTATGATTATAAGCACCCTTATGAGTGGGGAAAAAAAACTCATCCCTTTGGAGATGAAGATGAAGAAAGAAATGAAGACTATCTGTCATCACCAGAGTGATGGTTTGGTGGTTAGAGTGTCCGCCTCATGCACGGAAGGTCCTGGGTTCAAGCCCCAGCCAGGTCATACCAAAGACATTTAAAAATGGTACCTTCTGCTTTCTAGCCAGGCATTCGGCATTATAGAACTGAGAAGGGTAATAGTAACATTTATATCATGCAGGGCCCGCTGGTAGAGCAGTCTCTTGGACTGAAGTGGCTACCCTGGGTAAATAAGACATTAATTGTTATTATCATTATTACTTGATGACTTACTGGATTCTCTTTCTTAAGGTGGAATAACCTTGGAGACAGGATGGCAGGAGCAAAGAACCTGAGGAAGACGAAGCCACTGACGGCGGAATATTTGGCATCAGGATCATCTGGGGATGAACACGAGGAGAAGGGTCAAAAGATAAAGAAATTATTATCACAGGGCAATAGCCATAATGTGTCTCACACTATTCGTGATCAATCATTCTACGTATATTTTTCCATTTGACCTCATTTGACCTTTGGATCACAAATGACATTGAGGTCCATGTTAGGCATTTACCATCCAAGTTTGGTTACAAACGGTCTTGTGGTTAGAAAGTTACCTAGTTTGGGCTCTTATGGGCCTTCCTCCTGGGCCCCAAATGGGGGCCAGGTGTAGCATTTCGGGAACCCTCTATCCCCTCCCCCTAAGGATCATTCCCACCAAGTTTGGTCTAAATCCACTGATGTGCTTTGAAGAAAGTGATGTGAATGTGAATTATTCCCATAAGGCCCTCCCCCCCCCCCAACCTGTTGCCCCACTTTGTTGTGTGAATAGATCATTACTGGGAGTTGTTGGGAACAGAACATTTTCATCGATTATGATGTCAGAATCTACCTCCAGGAGAAATGTCATGAAGATTTGGAGTGCTTGCAAAAGGAGTGTTCCTACCTTTAATGCCAACTACACACCTGTCTTACTCATTTGAAAAAAGAAAGATATTGGAAATGAACTTGAAGTTTATTCATCATTAAGTCTTATTACTATGACAATATGAGATGGAATGCATGGCATTAAAAATGTACACTACAATATGTTCATCACCTCTGAATATTTTCTTCTTAAATGCATATATGTCAGTCTATACTCAGTTGTTTGTATGATCACTTCTGTGAATTTTCAGTCAGGGTTAGCATCATTATCATTGTTGAAAGAGGACACCCACACAAAGTCACACTTGTTGTACACGTGATAATACATCATTTTCTTCAAAACATGTTGACTTCTTATCACCTTGTGGCGAGCACGAGACTATTTCATTAGTTGCATTTGAGATAATGAGCAGATATTTGTCTTCCCAGCTAAATGTCAAGTTTGTTATCTGTATGAGCCACTGGGTTTCATCCTCTCCACAAAAGAAGTAAGTACTGTAGTAATGTTTGTTGATTTAATCCTCAGAGATCTGACTATGGCAATCTTATTCTAGATTGTGACAACAATATTCAGTATTATAGTTGTGGAGAGAGGAACTGAATTGGCCTTGTTTCAGAACAGAATGGGTTACAATCAGATATCTACTCTTGCAGAGGAGGTTTAGACAGTTACTTCATCTCTCATCCAAACCAGCTTCTATACAAGCATTTAAATCATATAAAATTAATAACAAAAATATCCAAGTTAGTTCACAAGCAAATTAAATATATTGAACTGTGTTTGTAGATTGAGCATGACAAAACTGAACTATTTATATATCAAGATGATCTACATGTACATGTAGATCACGGTAGAAGCACCATCATCTTCATCCTCCTCCTCCTCATCATCATCATTATCATCATCATCACCAGCACCATCATCATCATCATCATCATCATCAGCGCCATCATCATCATCATCATCATCATTACCACCATGATTATCACAATTAACAACATAACATGATCATCAGTAATTTCACAATCATCTTCATCACTGTCATCCTCCTCCTCCTCCTCCTCCTCATCATCATCATCATCATATCACCATCATCACTTCATCTTCTTTATCAGCATCATCTATTGGTTACACCATCATCTTAATCTCCTAAACATCATTATTGCCATCCTCACCTGGGAATTGCCGTGATGCTGCCTCTTTGAGGTAAAAAAAGACTTCACACATTGATGTTGGGCATGCTGCTGCAGAGTCCACAATGGCCTGGAATGCTTTCTCTATATACTGTTTGAGATTGGCCTTTAAATAAACAACAGAAAATATATTATATAATTTAATATATTTTCTTAAACATTCAATTTATAATTGACACAAAAAACATATTAAGTTTATGTATTTCTGTACATCTATGCAAACTGGTTGGCTGATTGGAATTTAAACTTTGGTTAAAATATTGTTCAAATAAGAAGAAAATCCTTACACCAACACATGAACTAAGAAAATCATTATCAACAACAGCACTAGTGCTGATATATATAAAATTAGCCCTTTACATGTACAAAAATACATTACATTTGAAGTACAGTATATCTTACAAGATTTGATTCCAGATTTTCACCATCCTTGAATTTGGAGGTATCAATCTCACAGGGTTTTCTCTCTTCATAGATCTCATCGACCACGCCCCTTAGAACGTCATGGAGGTACGGCAGACCCTGTAACCTCATGAATTCATCTATGCACTTGGACGCCAGTGAGTTCCGGAGACGGTGTGGGTCGCTGTTGGCAAAGATAAACATGATACATACAATAACAGAAGTAGTAGTCGTAACAATAATAATCATGGTGATAATGAAGTTACAAGTAGAAGTAGCATTTTGGGACATAGTTCATTGACCTTTGATCCTTGACCTTAACATTTGACCCCTCTGACTATACCAAATTATTTGCCTATTGTGTTTGCACCTAATCACCAAACCACATTAAAATGAGTATTCCTCACTGATACTGGCAGAAAATAGCACAAAGTCATTGACCTTTGATCCTTGATCTTAACATTTGACCCCTCTGACTCTACCAAATTATTTGCCAATTGTGTTTGCAAATAAATTACAATACCATATTAAAATGAGAATTCCACACTGAAACTGGCAGAAAATGTCATTTTGGGACAAAGCTCATTGATCTTTGACCTTTCCTGGATTTGGCCAAAATAAAAAATCATTTCATCCTTGCCCACTGTTTCATCCTTGGTCCATGTTTTATGAAAATCACTCCAGAGGTATTTCAGTAACATTTACAGAAGCATGGATGGACAAGCCCAGACCTCAATACCTCCAATTCCCTTACGGGACGGGACAAAGGCATAACAGAACAAATGTGTGAATTACTTGAGCAAAATGGTGGGAAAATTTCCAACCACCATATCACAAAACCCAAGCCTGAAGGGTTAACCCTGAACTCATAATATACATGTATGCAGTACATGTACATTCACACTACCTGATAGAAATACATGTATATATGAACAAATATATTGCATAACTGTCTGTTCCTTCATGAGAATTCATGAAACCTGTTTTTTCCTTCCTTGTTTCAATGACAAAACACATATGAGAAAGGCCCCCCCCCAAAAAAAAGAGAGAAACAAAAACATGTTTTGCAAATGCATCAAAAACCTGATAAATTAATGAATGAAATCATCAAAATACAGTACTGTTACCTCATTTTTTTTAATGCCAAGGCTGCCATTATCTGATGGAGCTGTTTGCCATGAATACGAGTTCATGAGGAAAAAAAAATTAATAGCACTGTCTATAATTTCCGATGTTTCCTTAGGGCACAGAAATGTTTGTAGTATGAATAAATGCATCCAGACCCCTGGACAATCATTCTCCATAACTACCATCATGACAATCCTCCCATTTCCCCCCCCCCCCCGAAATTGAGGACATTATTACCAATTGGATAAGTACTTTTTGCAAGGGTGGGGAGAGGGATAAGTGTTCAAGATGAATTGTCATTGGTGGGGGGGGGGGGGAGGAGAGATAGTATCCTGCTTTGTAAGTGCACTGGTTGTAATTGTGACCTGTTTCCTCAACGACAATGACGATGGCATCACAAACAACAACACATGAATTAGCGCATCGTAAAGACTACACAAAAACTCCTGACCTTCCAGGAAAATAATACAGATTAAAATGAACAGATGATGAGACTGAGAGAGAGCAAGAGAGATAGCTTCATTTTTTTTTTTCGCCCAGGTGCATTTTCTGAATCAATACCTTCTCATCAAGGTCAGCCTTTCTTTGCTTTGCGTTTCTCGTTTTTAT
This sequence comes from Eucidaris tribuloides, assembly GCA_001188425.1. Lineage (NCBI taxonomy): Eukaryota > Metazoa > Echinodermata > Echinoidea > Cidaroida > Cidaridae > Eucidaris > Eucidaris tribuloides. Next base: position 25,591 of record JZLH01S0627261.1, on the reverse strand, counting down.
TATTGACGTCAGTGCTCGAGTCGTGGCGATAATGGTCTGTAAATGAATCTGTTGTGCTTCGTCTAGTCCGAGCCCCTATCTCAGATGTCATGACAATTGCTCTTGCATGGCCAGCCACTGCCACAACAAGCAGGCTTTCAAAGTCATAACAGATCAGAAAGTGTAATGGGCAAGATGTAGGTCACTGAAAGATTATGTGCTTCTTGACTCTGTGTGTGTGTGCGTGTGTGTGTGTGTGTGTGTGCGTGTGTGCGTGTGTGCGTGTGTGCGTGTGTGCGTGTGTGCGTGCGTGCGTGCGTGCGTTGCGTGCGTGCGTGCGTGCGTGCGTGCGTGCGTGCGTGCGTGTGTGTGTGTGTGTGTATGTGTTTGTATTGTGCGAGGACACTAGCAACCATACACCTTCTCCTATTTTCAACTAGACTGAAACAGGTGAAAATGACATCACTTTTAACAAACAGTAAAAATTAAATTCAATCTTTGGGGTGAAAGGCACCATGTTTCACATAATTTCTGTGTCCACAATTTCTATAAAAATGTTCTTCATTAAAGGTGTGTAACCAAAGAAAGCTCTGAATATTTCTAGATAGTCAATGTCTTCAAATGTCACCTCCCCTGTTACCCCAGACTGGAGGTTTAAATGCTCCATATGAATATCTTTAGATCCCTCACTCCAAAGGATGATTCCTGTCATGTTGACTATAATAAATAAATAAATCATCAAATAGAGGTTTAAATGAATAAATAAATAAACAAATCATCAAATAAAGAAATATATAAATAAATGAATAAATTAGTAAATAGATAAGAATAAAAAAACAAATGATAAATAAATAAATAAATAAATAAATAAATAAATAAATAAATAAATAAATAAATTAAAAAATAAATAAATAAATGAATTAATGGCAGTGGATCTCATTCGCAAACATCCCCACAGACCAGGAAAAGGTAACCCATGCCCTTAGGCTATTGATGAAGGGCATGTCTGTGAAATCTGGGGGTCAGTAATTACCTAGAATTTAAAAAATGCAAAAGAAAAACAATAGCCGTTTAGTGTACGTTCTATGGTAGAAATTTTTTCCTTGCAAGAAAAAAATTCAAATTGGAGTCTCATGGTCACTTTAATTCCACTAAAACTGAGTTTCTAGCTCATATATTTTGCTAAAGGTTCCCAGATGGCATTTTCTTCTAAATGCCATTGTATTTACACAATGTTAATTTTTAGGCATTCAAAAGAGATGCCCTGCCTTTAATTAATTGACAAACTACCATACATCTCATGAGAAAACCAAAGTGCAACACCTATAGAGCACTGAAGTGTGATGTCTCTCTGGTTCAGAAATCTTTGTGGACAATTGCTAAACCAGGCGCAGTGCATTGCAGATTGTTGTTTCCCCCAATAGAAGAGCTGCAGTTACACTGAGTTATGGTTTGGCTATTGTCCCCACATATTTCTGAACCAGTTTGACATCATCACTTCTGCTCTCTATATCGGCAAGGGACAGCCCACTTACGTTGTCCTTTCAATTTCGTATTCTGCCAGAACTCTGATGATAGGAAGAATCTGCCCGTAGTGGTGGAACAACCTGACCAGGGGTCTGGCGGCCGTGATCTTCTCTTTCACAAACTCACCCAGGATGTAGACCGAACTGGACGCGGTTGGCTGAAAACAGATGAGAAAGAAGACAAGAAAATCATGATAAAGTGAATCTTGCAGAAAAAACCCTGTACACACAGTATATTGAAAGCAAAAGTTGGTCCAATGGATGATGAACAAAAGCAGGGTCTGAAGAGACTTGCCGAGGATGTAGACAGAACTGGATGCAGTTGGTTACAAAGATGGAGAAAAAAATGAGAAGAAAAAAAAATAATGATAAAGTGAATTTTGGAAAAACAAGAACCCTGTTCCGTGTTTTTATATAATGTTTTGAAAAAAAGATTGGTACAGTTTATGATGAATAAAAGCAGAGTTAGAGGAAAACAAAGAATATGAAGCAAAGTACATGACTGTATAAGGGAAAACAGAAGAAAAACGAAATGAGGAAGAAGGAGAAAAACAAACATTCTCCTCCCATCCTTTCTGAAAAATAGTAGCTGTAATGCAGGGCTCCACAATAACATTTTTTTCTACTTGCCCTTTTGGGAAAGAGAAACTATCACTTTCAGATTTTTACTTGCCCCAATGAAAAAATTTACTTGCCCAAAATAACATAATTAATCAAATACATAAAAAAATAATTTCTCACTTATTTTAACCAATAAGAAGTCCATTTTATAGCAATGGATGTTTGTTATTACTTATTTCAATTCTGGGCCATCTGAGGTTGCAAAAGGTGTGATTTATGAATATAAACAGTCATAAAATTAAGTGCAATGAACAAAATAATGATGAAATTTGTTTTAAGTTATCTGAACACAAAACTTAAGACGTATTTTGTTCGTTTTGGGTAAGATTTTTGGACATGTTTTGCTCATTTCATGCTCAAAATTTTACATTTTGAATTTTTACTTGCCCGACATGAAATTTTACTTGCCCCGGGCAAGTGCTAGTGTCGAGCCCTGTGTAATGTTTTAATAGCACTGCCATCCTGTGGTGGTAGTACTCCTCCCTCCACCCATGAAACTTTGTCCACAATAAACCTCCGATTTGGAATTATTCAGATGATATTTGTACACATTCTCCCTAATCTATATCCATGTCTCTGTAAATACTCTGAATATATTTTTAAATTACCCATCGATATTTATTCTGTAATAACCTGGCCTTACACATGTACATGTATATATGAAGGTTAAATCAATATCATGTACATGTACAGCACATCACTGGAATTGGAAATTGCTGTTATGCCATGATCAGTTGCAATTAAAGGGGTATACAATGCCATGATTATGTCATTACCTACATGTAGATCAATCAGGGAAAAAAAATACACGGGGCTCGGGGCGATTTCGCCCCCGAAATGGCCAAAAGAGCCCCTGTAATATGTAAAAGAGCCCCCGAAAATTACATAGGGTTCAATGCAAAAGAATATCTGGAAAGAACTAAAACAGGAAAAGTAGCCCCCGAAAAGAAAATTTTATTTTTTTCCCTGAGATCTATAACAGATCCCTTAGGGCACAGTCATACGTTGACTAAGTTATGGGTAAGTTTTTTGTAAGTTATGTGCACGCTGAAGCACGATGAAGCACGCTGGGCACACTTCAACGATTTAGCCAGCGTATGCCGATGTTTGAAAAATTTTGCGAATACGTTGTCATACGTTGAATAGGTTATGAGTAAGTTTTGTATAGGTTTTGCATCAGTTATATGTACGCTGAAGCATGCTGGTATACATTGTAGTACGTCGAGTTTCGTCGAAAAATTTTGTGCCTGCACAAAATTTTTCGACGTATGCCAGCGTATGATCATACGTCCCGCATATGCGGGCTATACGTTGTAGGTAAATTATGCTGTCGTTTACATACGTCCAAACGCGTTATTTGTAAGTTGCTCATAAGTCGAAATACGTCACGATAATGTCTAGGCAGGGTTCATCAATTTTTTTTTTCAGCATGACGGAGATGTTGGTAGAGTGGTGTTTGTACTGCGAAGTCTAGTGCGGTTATGATTTCAATCGTGGAGTGTAGCCTTTTTATATTTCATTAATTTATTTATTCATCATTTATTTATTTATTTATTCATTCATTTTTTTATTTTTCTATTTATTTATTTATTCATATATTTATGTATTTATTCATTTATCTTTTTATTTATTTATTCATTTATTTATTTATTTATTCACAAAATTGCAACTCAAAGAGTTACAAAGTATGGCAATTACAACCATTGGTATGAGTAAAATACAGTATTTACACCATAGTCTTGTATACATATGAATAATTAACACAGGTGGAAAAATGTGACAGACATAAGAAATGAAAATAGAAATTAATATCAAAAAGAAAAGTTTCAGCGAAAAAACAAAGTTGGAAATAAAGGGGTGTTAAGAAATAAATGTGTAAACAGCGTAAACACAAAAATCTCAGGTATAGATTTATATAGTAAATTAATTTTTAAACAGGTATGATTCAAATCAATGTAAAAACAGACATTCTTCGTCAAACTTTAGCATATATAATCTACAGTAAATAATTCTACATTTTTAAACAATTACCTCTTCTTCTGACTTCCTTCTGATTTGAGTCAGCTCCCTCAATTGATTAGATTCCATCAAAAAAATTAATATGTCCAAAATTTGATTTAAACATAAACTTTAATAGGGGCCAATATATCGGGTTTTATCAGGATTTAGGCAGCCATTATGAATTTTGGCGTTTCTATGAAAACACCCGAGGTTTTTTGTTTGGCACCCACCTGATTTCAAATCAGCACTGATAAATTGACTAGAATTCATCAAAATAAAACGTACAGTATACATTGAAAAAAATGACAGAAATTTGGACGGTATATGGGACTTTTGCAGACTTTTAGTGGTTTCGGCAACCATTTGGATTTTTTGCTGTTTTACAAAAATGTTGAAGGTTTCGCGTCTGACATCCAGCGGATTTGGAATAAGCACACTCAAATTGACTAGAATCCATCAATAAAACGTGCATACATTGAAAATGATGGCTGAAATGTGTACGCTAATGTGACCGTAGTCCCCTTATTAATAGTTTTGGCGGCCATTTTGAATATTTTTGTTTTTCCAAAAACGATCAATGTTTTGAGTCTGGCACTCATCGAATTTAGAATCAGCACCCTCAAATTTACTAGAATCCGTCAAAAAAATTACAAAAGATGGTTCCGTGGTCTCTAGGTTGGACTACTCTGAATACAGGTAAATTTATGCAAATTAATGTCTGTAATTAGGATTTTTTGCAAATAACTAAAAAAACGAAAGGTCAAATAACAAACTAAATGTCACTATACTTGCTCCTTGTGAAATTTGCCACATTTTGATACTAAGGTCGATATACCTTGGACGATGTTTGACCACTTTGAACTTTGACCTTGTGTCAAGGTTGTCAAAGATCAACTAAAAAATGGCAACATGGTTTTTCTGAATAGTCAGACCAAGTAGAATACGTTTATACATGTACATGTTGCCAATAATTAACATGAACTTCACAAAATTCTACATTGGCCCCCCTACTACCTTGAGCCACATTCAGACAGAAAAAGGCTGATAGCTGCGGCGGCTCTGAGCGGTCTTGAAACCCTCCGATGACCCCTTCAGATAGCACAGAATTCGCCGTAGCAGCTACCGCTTTTCGCCGTCTTAAACATTCACACAGCAACCAAAAAGGTGGAGTCACTTCTAACCTTGTGAGACCGGAACAGGAAGTGTATATTTGTACGCGCCGATTGTCTTGTTTTTTCGGCGGGTGATGTTGGTGAACTTTTGCATGCATCACTGCGCAATGAGTAGCAGCGCGGCTTAACTCATTCAGACAGGAAGTGAAGCGTAGCAGCTACTCCTTTTCGCCGGCTCTAAACACCTCCGGAGGTGGTTCAGAGCGGGCGTGCTTAATACACCTTTGCCGCGCGTAAACCATTCAGACAGAAAGTGGAGGATAGCAGAGCCGGCTCAGAGCCGGAATTTGGGCTGTCTGAAGTGGTCTTTGGATACTTCGCAGTCAGTTCCAGTCCATGAACTGAATGAACAGATGAGTATATACAGTACCTCAGATTTTGGAATAATTTACATTGTATATGTATTAAAGGTACAAACTGAGATGATTGGGGCTGGTCCTCAACTTGGGGTGAAAAAATTCCAGAATCAAGTAAACTGTGCGAGGATTCTACTGTGAAAATTTTGTAGTCAAAAGTTGACTCATTCTAAAGTAACTGCCATCAGTATGCCCAAATGTACTGTGTAGCTTTATCAGGCCTCAAGAGAAATGCTAGTACACGTACATGTAGGTTCATGCTTGGTTTGGCTTTTTAAAGTAAACACTGAAATTCAAGATAACTCCTTCCAGCCAGGAGGTCCACACTCCAGCTGGTGTATCCATTGTATAGCTTTCCATTAGTTTGGTTCCAGAGGCATTTTTTTACTTCTCCCAATCATGCCACTGTCCTTTAATACCATATTCTCCCTCATCTGTACTACCCTGTATTTCCTCATTTATCCATCAATATTTATTTTGTAATAACCTGGCCTCCATGTACATGAAGGTTAAATCAATATCATGTACAACATGTATAGCTCATCACTGGAATTAGAAATTACCATCATGCCATGATTATCAGTTGCAATTATAGTGGATACAAATGCTACTATTACGTCACTACCTATCTATACAGCTACCTTGGATACTTGGCGGTCAGTTTCAGCTCATGAACTGACGTGCATCATATAATCATATAATTGGAATGAAGTGGAGTTTGCTGAGAGGCCGATGAAATGGATGTTTATAAATATTTCTGATCGTTGGCAGGTGCACTTAATAGTTGTTGACAATTTGTGATGCCAATTGTAACCAGTAATGCACTCTCTGTTCATGTACATGTCAACTGTTTTTTTGTACACGCTGTATGCACAATTAGACTCTACAGTGCACAATTCCATTATGCATATTTTGCATTCCTTGCATACTTTAGATATTGCATGCCAGCAATGATCATTCCATGGGTAAATAATCCTACACAAACAGTTGATATTTAATATCATATACCTCTCGTTGTTATGCATCAATTTCAGAACAGGATGGTGTCTATTGGGTGTAATAATTAACGGCTGATTCTATAATTTCCACATTCAATCACATATGTGGGGATAATAGGATAGAACGCATCTAAAATAATGAAACAATTCAGCGATTTCAGCCTGTTTTGCTCGTTTGTCTATCTGTTAGTATTTTGGTTAATTCTAACTGGACACTGTACATATACGCAATTATGAAATAATGTTTGTGTTGATGCAGTGAGTGGTTCTCCAAGTACCCTTGACATGGTTATTTTATTTTCCTTAATTTGTTTGAATCTATCAGCAATTACCAGTACTGTATAATAAAATACAAAAAATAAAAATTTCTGTCTTGCATGAAGATAGTCCAAGAATTTTGGTGCATGAAAACAACAAGCATACAGTCCTGACAATAATAAACTGAATTCCTTTACAAAGATTACATAAAAAAAAACAGTTTTGTGTATAATTTTGTGCACAAGTTCTTCATTACACCATGCTTGTGATAATACATGTACTTATGTTGTTTGAAATTTGAAGTTGATCTTTCCCCCCAAAACTCAATGTGGCACTGTCTAAAAATATGCTAGATTACAAGGCAGACGAAAGTGTGTATCTTGATTGTTACATTTTAAGACAAAAAAGTCTTGGCATCAAATAGAAGAGCAGTGATTAATCATAATAAAAACAATGTAATGATATATTGATGGACATCAACTACAAAAATTTCATTTCTATGAAAGGGAAGTGAGCAAGACGGGGCCACAATCAACAAACAAGCATACTCATTCTTCCCAAGAACAGTTAAAGACTGGAACAATCTCCCTCCTTCAATTGTAGCAACCATCATTAAATATCTTTAAATCTGCTCTTAAAACACTTTCAAAATTAGCACCTTAGGTTGGTGGCCGCACACGACGACACACCTCCAGTAAAAACCTTTAAGGCGTCTTTTGGAGGATTCCTACCAAGTACCAAGTACAGTGTAAGTCTATCTGACTGATGTTTACAGAGATAGTGCTGGAAAATGCATATTTCCAGAAATAAAAAATTATATTTCTACTTTCACTAGAATGCCACAAACCTACAAATGTCATTCTTAATTCCATTTTAATGAAACAATCTTTTTCTCCTCCAAAAACAAAACAAAATAAAATCAACAGCCCAAAAAGTCAATCCCAAGCAATATACTTCAGATCAGGGTTGGCAGTTTCTTCCGAAGGCGGTTTTTTCCGAAGAAAGAGATAATTTCAGCGCAAGTTTAGTGTGGACATTAATTTATTTTTATTTGAAAGGTTTATGCCCAAAAGCATAATCAACACCACAATACAGAAGTTCTGTGAATGGCTTTAGTTTTTTGTTGTAATTGATTGAAAAATCGTACGGTGAGGGGGGTGTACCCCACAAGCATGTTTTTGACGTAAATTTGATCATGTATATACATGTAGCATCCCAGAGAGGGTTTATAAGGTGTTGAGGGTTAGCTGAATTTATACCTGGCAATGCGGGAGAAGATCGAAGTCTGCTCTTTGTGATGAGGTATAATGCAGATACCTTAAAGCACCTTATTAACCGCTTTGGATCCCTATAAATGTAAAATATAGTCGCAAAATACTTCGGGGTGCCCCCCGCCGCAATATTGTTTCATTAGCGTAATAATAACAAAACAAACAACTAAAGACATTGCAGAAAATACTGTTAATTGGTGTGATATGACCTTTGGCAGTAAACGCTTTCAAATAGAAAAAAGCCCCGTCAAATATAAAGCTTGTGGCTTTATAATATGAAAACAAGCTCAGTAGTTAACACATGCAAAGTGGATGCCAAAGATGTTGTCCGTTGCTTTTAGGAAAATAGTAATTATATCCATGATGCCTGAATAATAAAGCAATGAATGAATGAGAGTTTAGCAACATATAAAGCAATACTTTAAGCATGAAAAAGATGCCATGGCTAGCTGCATGTACACTACTAGTATACACGTGCTTACATGTAATGGTTTTTTGCCCATTTATTAGAGATTCGTTTGGAGGATAATTATTTTATTTCAAAATATTAATTTCTTGGATTTAGATTGTCTGGCAAAGCTAAGTTTTTTTTTTTATTTGGCTTGTTGTTCTGTTAAAATATGTTGTTGCAGTTATATATTGTTGTA
>JZLH01S0627261.1:6007-16737 GCA_001188425.1 Eucidaris tribuloides | reverse complement strand
CCCGGTTTTTTACCGGTTTTTCCGTCCCGGAAAAAACAGGTTTTTTCCGCTTTTTCGGAAGAAACGGAAAAACCTCCTAATGTGTTTATTTTTTCGTTATTTATTCAAGATTTTCTTTTATGAATTATCATAACTATAATAAAACAGACAGCTCTTTTGTTTTTTGTTCTCCCCGTTTTGGTTATGAACTGCTAACCATAGTTTGTTGTTCCCCTATTCATGCGTCACTTCTCCATGCAACTACCGTAACTTCAACTGATTGTGCTGTAATGTCTACAGCTCAGCATGGAGAAAAATTGTCTAATAATTAGCCTTGTGGAGCAGGGAAAAAAATAAAATTTTCTTTTCAGGGGCTACTTTCATGTCCAGATAATCTTTTGTATAAATCCTATGGCAATTTACGGGGCTCTTTTGCCATTTCGGGGCGAAATCGCCCCGAGCCCCCGGTTATTTTTCCCTGCTGTAAGCTGTTGTGCCAGACACTTAAATTGGTCACCTTTTTGTCAAGTTTTAAGAGAATTCCTTTGATTCCTAACTATTAATTATCAAGTGATACAGTTATGGTTTGCCAGACAGCACTCTCGAAAAGTATGCTGAATGAATTATCTCTCTCCGTTGTAATGTATACTAATTCTCATAAAATCACTGCATTTCATATTATTTATTGGGTCCGGAAATATTGTTTGGAGGTTTTTTCCAGTTTTTTCCGGTAAAAACCGGAAAAAAGGGGTTTCTTCCAGTTTTTTCCGCCGTCCCGGAAAAAAATAGTTTTTTCCAGAAGAAACCCAACCCTGCTTCAGATAATTTGAAATGAAATAATCAAAACAATGCTAAACTACAGGCTATAGAGTACAGTGTGTCCCAGAAAAATGTCCCTTCTCGTAGACAACAGAATAATTACCAAAATCAAGTTTTATACTCAATAAAATTTACATATTTAGAAAGCCCATTTAATTTTGTAATTCCTGTGAAAATTTAAAAGGTCTCGCTTCATTGGTTTTGAATATACAGGCTCTTACATGTATGTAACAGCAGTACTTTCCGGCCCATTCCACGTTTACTACAAAGAAATGCACACTACAGACATACCGTGCATTATTCCATGCTTCACTTTCATGTCAATGACGGTGTTCTTGTTATTATTAAGTAACTAAAGTCAAGTTCATTCACTTTTTTAAATGAAAACTAATCAAAATTCAGTTCCACTGGTCATGTTTCCTTTCATAGGATGTGTTCCATTTAAAGTTTGTCCTTCAATGTCCAGCTTGTAAACTTTTTTTGTCTCCCACACATCCTTCCACCTGATTACCATTCAGGTTGATGCATTGATGAAGCACTGCAAACTTGGAATGGACTGAAAAGCACTGCTGTTACATAATGGACTGTGTATTCAAAACCAATGAAGCGAGACCAATGAAATTTTCACAGAAGTTAGAAAAAAAAATGAGCTTTTTATATGTGTAAACTTAATTGAGTATAAAACCAGATTTTGGTAATTATTCTCTTGTCTACGAGAGGGACATTTTTTCTGGGACACGCTGTATAAGCAAACTTCCCTTCTTCTACATCTTCAGTAGACAGTATTCATTTCAATGGGCTTCGTACTTCAAACTGTATGGGCAGCCATGTTGACATTTCAAATTAGCTCACTTCATTTTAATGATGTATAAATTGGGAAACACTCTTAATCAACAGATGGAAGCAAAAAATACAAAAACACAATTATGAGATGTCTGAATGAATGGTGCATCTACAGACTGTTTGGAAAGCACTTCATTGTAAGGACTTCCAGTTTGAAAATCTAAACAGAGTCTGTTTTTTTCTTTGAAAATATACTTCTAGCTTACAAATAAAGCCGACATTCATCCAAGAGAATCCACAATCTTCAACTGAATGGCAAGATCACATTTCCGGAGCCAAGAGCATGCAATACAACCCCACCCCCATTCGCTCCCTAGCATCGATTTACATGCCCTAACAGGCAAAGAAATAATTCATCATCAGGGGACAGGGCTTGCTGAACGTATACTTGTACAGCCATCTATATTTCACAAAGATATTTTTCACAATTTCGCCATGAGATGAGAAATTTTCAAGGGTATATTTCCGCATTTTATTGTATCTTCATTCACTTTGTAGCATGCATATATCAGGCAGTGAAAATCTTCACAGTTGCTTAGTGGCAAAATTTGCAAAAATAAAACAACCGTGAATTATTCCACAATATAGCACATGTTTGCATACAGCTAAAAGAAATCTTAACCTTAAATCATGAGTACATATAGATCCAGGACTAATGTAACAGGAGGGGGGGGGGGGGGGCTCTGGACCCTGCACATGTCTATTATGATACAAATAATTTCAGAAAAAGAACAACAATGGATCAGTACAAAAACAAACAAACCCCCTTCAAAAATCTTCTACAACAAAAAAGGTGCGGGGGGGGGGGGTTATGCCTTTTATTATTTAAAGTACTGTTTATTGTTTAACTTCTTGATCAGATAGATATGTTTTACATTGTCCAAGTCAAATAATGTCCTCAAAATCACTTATTAATTGTTTCAGCTCTTTTAATGTTAAAGGTATTGGCTAACATTTACACAACAGTTAAAAAAATCTGAGCCGCATGATTCCCCATGCTACAGTGTCTTTCATGAGGTCTAAAATGAAGCGCTGAAAATTGTATTTCAAATGATTATTTAGTGCTTTAAAAAAGTGAAAATCGTAAGTTGACCAGATTCACATAGCCCATTTCCTCCCATAGACTTACTGTGTGTACACCTGGGTTAATAAAAAACTCGCCCCGAGTTTTTAATTGTTTATTCATGTATAACTTGCCATTGCAGTGTAACTTTCCAAACTTTTGTATATCAAGGGTGTTTATTTGTCCATTTGAACACTACTATGTAGCTCAGATATCAAAGTTTGACATTTTTTAAACTGAAGCTCCACAATGTTTGCCTATACTTTAATGCATCATATTACATTTATACATGTAAGTTTATGTACTTACACATTTATTTACAGATATTCATTAACTCTTTACACGCGGTATTGCGCAATCCATGCACTCCCTGTAGCGTGCGGGATTCGCATTTCACGCTCAACGTAGAAACGATTGTATTCACCGTATTACACGGATTTTTCCGATACTAGCAGTAATCTCTTTGTATTGTTTACATTCCTGCGAGTACGGGGTATTATGTTAGATTCTTACGGAACCAGAAAATCAATAAATGCAATCAAGGCATCTCAATACAATAGGACAAAGGATTTAGACACAAGTTAACTTTCAAAGATACTATAAAAGGTCAATTACAATGCGCTATTCACTGATATCTCTTCATTCACATTCTTATTTGGTAACTCATCTCTTCATGAACTTGTAAGTTGTAACATGTCAGGGTTTTTTTGTGGTAAAACTTGTCGGTTTACCCTCTGTATTATTTGAATGGAGTTGTATATTTTCAAGCAGGAACTTAGAACTACATGTATGTTGGCTACATTTAGCCATTACTTTACAAATTCACATGTGTATTTCCAAACACCCTTTATGCATTTAGAAGGTCTGTAAAATGTACTTCAACTTGCTGTAGGACATTTTCCTAAAAACGTTGTTTGTGCAAAGTTATTGCTAGTTGAAGTCAGTTAGTTATTTCCCTTTCCCGATACTGACGCTCTTTGAAATAAACTCCGCAGCGGACGGGATTCAGGGTCCCGCGCACAAAGAGTTAATCTGAATTTATTCATCTATTCATGTATGCATTTATAAATGTGTTTATTTTTTCAATTTATTTATTCACTTATTTATCGAATAAATCCATTTTTGGTATGGTACCATGTAGATTATATCCATAGTAGCTCATAATAAAATTCATAGACACACTAAGCAAAATACAAAATATTGTGACAGATAACAAAGATTGCAGCAGTACGATATCCACATGTATACAAATGTACATGTACGTGTACTCCTCGGCTATGTAAATGTATACTCCCAATGTGAACACTTGACTGCAGTTATATTTCTCATAACCTACTAATAACTATGACTTAATCAAATTTCAGGCACAGTTGCATGTCAATTCAATTTATCAAACAGTTGCATGCAACGGTAATATAATTTGCCGAAATTCAAGAAAGCAGTTTTTCTAACCAACACCAAATCTGCATAAAATAGGTGAAACAGGACACCCATACTTTCATTTTTCAGATAAATGTAGATTCCTATAAATATGTATTTAAAATACACACACTGTATCAATAGGCCTATATAATATATAATATACACAAATTCAAGAAGCATCTATGTTGATTGAATTACGGTAGATACTTATCTCTCACATCATGAATGATTCTTCGCATGATTCATTGGTTTTATCAACAATTTTCTTTACGGGGGAAAAAAAAGAAAGAAAACCTACTTTCTGTCAAAAGAAAAAAAAATTCTTAAATAATAAAGCCCTGCACATTTTATTGATTGAATTATGATGGTAATTTATTTATAACATCGTAGATGATTCTGCATAAATAAGATACAGTAATTGATTTATTTTGTTTTGCAACAGCTTTGTTCACAGGAGAATAAGAAGGTAATATTATTGCTGAAATACAATATGCCCGTCACGTACATCTCTCAGGGCCAAATCAATACTTGCCGGAAATAGCCAGAAACATTACTGAGAGATAATACAGCAGTCACTTGAAGATATGATGAAGCATATATATTTGCCAATTTACATACATATTCGTATTTATGAAAATGTCTTCACTGGTAATACACTTGTTAATAAATGCTGCAATTTTTTGGCACACAAAAAAATCTTATCTGTCTAAATCCTTCACTTGATTTGATCAGAGCTACTCTACATACTAGATTCCCCATTCCCAACTTTTTCTGACAAACAGTAATTTTGTGGGTTTATCCGAACAACAGAAATGATTGAATTAGTGAGGTCACTCTGAACTGGTTGAACTTCTCTAGTTCAAGTTTCTGAACTGGTCAGCTATGACTAACAGGTAGTCACTTTTCAATATGACACAAGAATCAAGTCTTACAATCAGACCAATCTAAAAGTCGTGTTTAAGTTTAAATTCAGAAAGCGCCATGACACTTACTTCACCTAGAATTTAAATGGGCTTTATTTTCATAATCAACTTTTTTGCCTTAAGACTTTTTGGGAATTACAGATTCAGAGGACCTTTTTATACATTCGTATGATGAGCTTATTTTAAAAAAAAACAGAGAAGATAATTCTAAGCGCAAGTTTAGATGTGGACGAATTATTTTTTTTTATTTGAAAGGTTTATGGCCCAAAAAGTCATACATCACACCATAACAGATTCTGAATCGGCTCTTAGTTTTATTGTTTAATTGAATGAAAAATCTCGGGAGGGGCGGTGTACCCCCAAGATTTTTAGACTAAATTGACATTATCATGTAGCATCCAAAGGTTTATAAGGTGTTGATGTTCAGCTGAATATATCCCATCGGAAAGATCGAGAGTCTGCCTTCGTGATGAAGGTATAATTCAATAACCTTACACCACCTTATTTAACGCCTTTGGATCGCTATATGTAAAATAATTAGTCCAAAATCATCGGGGTCCCCCCCACCCAACTATTTTTCTATTGCTAAGTAATAACAAAAAAAACAACTAAAGACATTCAAATCTGTTATTGGTGTGATATACCTTTGGCATTAAACGCTTGTCAAATAGAAAAAATCCCCAATATAAACTGTGCTTAATATGAAAACAAGCTCAGTAGTTAACACATGCAAAAGTGATTGCTCAAAGATGGTGCCGGGTTGCTTTTAGGAAAAATAATTATACCATGACGCGAATAAGTAAAGCAAATGAATAAATAGAGGGTTTTTTTTTAGAACATAATCAATACCTTTACATAAAAAGATCCATGCTAGCTCATGTACATACTATATACACTGCTTACATGTTATGTGCCCTTTATTAGAGATCGTTTGAAGGATAATTATTTGTATTTCAAATATTAAGTTCTTGATTAGATTGTGGCAATAGTTTTTTTTTTTGCTTGTTGTCTGTTAAATAATGTTGTTGCCAGTTTATATTGGTGTTGTAATGGATACTCTAAATTCTCATAAAATCATCTGCATTTCATTATTATTGTATGGGCCCAAAGGAATATATTGTTTTTTTTGTTTTTTTTCCAGTTTTTTCGCGGTAAAGAAACCGGAAAAAAAGGTTTTCTTGTCCAGTTTTTTCTTCCGCCGTCCCGGAAAAAAGTTTTTTTCCAAGAAGAAACCCAACCCTGCGTGCAGTATAATTTGAAATGAAATACTCAAACCAATGCTAACTACAGGCTATAGAGTAGCAGTGTGGTCCCATGAAAAATGTCCGCTTCTCGTAGACAACAGAATAATTACGCAAATCAAGTTTATTACTCAATAAATTATAATATTTAGCAAAGCCCATTAATTTTGTAATTCCTGTGAAAATTTCAAAAGTCTCGCTTCATGGTTTTGAATATACAGGCTCTTACATGTATGTAACAGCAGTAACTTTCCGGCCCATTCCACGTACTACAAAGAAATGCACACTACAGACATAACCGTTGGCATTATCCTACTGCTTCACTTTCATGTCAGATGACGGTGTTCTTGTTATATATTAAAGTAACTAAAGTCAAGTTCATGTCACTGTTTTTAAATGAAAACTAATCAAAATTCAGTTCCAACTGGTCATGTTTACCGTTTCATAGGATGTGTTCCATTTAAAGTTTGTCTTCATATGTCCAGCTTGTAAATCGTTTTTTGTCTCCCACAACATCCTTCCACCTGATTAACCATTCAGCGTTGATCATTGAATGAAGCACTGCAAAACTTGGATGGCTGCAAAAAGCAGCTGCTGTTACATATGACTGGTTATTCAAAACGCCAACTGAAGCGAGACGCATGAAATTTTCCACAGAAGTTAGAAAAAAAAATGAGGCTTTTTTAATGTGTAAATTAATGAGTATAATAACCAGATTTGGTATATTATTTCCTCTTGTCTAACGAGAGGGACACTTTTTTCTGGGACAACGCTGTATAAGCAAAACTTCCCTTCTTCTAACATCTCAGTAACAGTAATTCATTCAATGGGCTTCGTACTTCAAAACTGTATGGCAGGCCTATGTTGACATTTCAAATTAGCTCACTTCATTTTAAATGATGTATTAAATGGGAAACACTCTTAAATCAACAACGATGAAGCAAAAATCAAAAACAGCAAGTATATGAGAGTTGAATGAATGGTGCATCTAACAGACTGTTTGGAAAAGCACTTCAAATTGTAAGGACTGTTCCAGTTTGAAAATCCTAAAGCAGAGTCTGTATTTTTCTTTGAAAATATACTCTAGCTTACAAATAAAGCCGACATTTCATCCAAGAGACATCCACAATCGTACCACTGAATGGCAAGATCACATTTCCGGAGGCCAAGAGATGCAATACAACCCCCACCCCCGACCCTTCGCTCCCTAGCATGGATTTACATGCCGCTAAGGCAAGAAATCAATTCATCATCAGGGGACAGGGCTTGCTGAACGTATACTTGTACAGCCATCTATATTTACAGCAAGATATTTTTCAACAATGTTCCGCCATGAGATGAGAAATTTTCAAGGTAATATTTCCGCAATTTTATTGGTATCTTCATTCACTTTGTAGCATGCATGATAATCAGGCTGAAAATCTTCACAGTTGCTTAGTGGCAAAATTTGCAAAAAAAACAACGCGTGATTATTCCACTAATATAGCACATGTTTTGCAATACACTAAAAAGAAATCTTAACTTAAATCATGAAGTAAGCATATAGATCCAGGACTAATGTATACAGGAAGGGGGGGGGGGGGGCTCTGACCCTGCACATGTCATATGATACAAATAATTTCAGAAAAAGAACACAGCAATCGGATCAGTACAAAAACAAACAAAGCACCCCTTCAAAAGTCTTCTACAACAAAAAGGTGCGGGGGGGGGGGAGTTATGCCTTTTATTATTAAAGTACTGTTTATTGTTTAACTTCTTGATCAGATAGATATGTTTTACATTGTCCAATCAAATAATGTCCTCAAGAATCACTTATTAATTGTTTCAAGCTCTTTTAATGTTAAAAGGTATTGGCTTAACATTACACTACAGTTAAAAAATCTGAGCCCGCATGATTCCCATGTGAAGTGTCTCTTTCATGAGGTCTAAAAATGAGCGCGTGAAAATTGTATTTCAAATGATTATTTAGTGCTTTAAAAAAGTGAAAATCGTAAGTTGACCCAGATTCACTAGCCCAATTTCCTCCCATAGACTTACTGGTGTGCTACACCTTGGGTTAATCAATAAAAAAACTACGCCCGAGTTTTTAATTGTTTATTATGTATAACTTGCCATTGGCAGTGTTAACTTTCCAAAGCTTTTGTATTTCAAGGGTGTTTATTTGTCCATTTGAACACCTACTAATGGTAAGCTCAGATATCAAGTTTGACCATTTTTATAAACTGAAGCTCCACAATGTTTTGCCTACTACTTTAATTGCATCATATTACATTTATCACATTAAGTTTATGTACTTACACATTTATTTACAGATTATTCATTAACTCTTTACACGCGGATATTGCGCAAATCATGCACTCCCTTAGCGTGCGGGATTCCGCATTTCACGCTCAACGTAAGAAACATTGTATTCATCCGTATACAGCGATTTTTCCGCATACTAAGCAGTAATCTCTTTGTATTGTTTACATTCTGCGAGTACGGGTATTATGTAGATTCTTACGGACACATAAAATAGAAAATGCAATCAAGGGCATCTCCAATACAAATAGGACAAAGGATTTAGACATCAAGTTAATTTCAAAGAGTACATAAAAGGTCAATTACAATGCCGCTATTCACTGAATATCTCTTCTATTCACTTCTTTATTTGGTAACGTCATCTCTTCATGAAGCTTGAAGTTGTAACAATGTCAGGTTTTTTTGTGGTAAAACATTGTGGTTTTTAACCCTCTGTAATATTTGAAATGGCAGTTGTATATTTTCAAGCAGGAACTTATAGAACTAACATGTATGTTGGCTAACATATTAGCATTACTTTACAAATCACATGTGTATTTCGCAAACACCCTTTATGCATTTAGAAGGTCTGTAAATGTACTTCAATTGGGCTGTAGGACATTTTCCTAAAAACGTTGTTTGTGGCAAAGTTATTGCTAGTTAAGGTCAGTTAGAGTTATTTCCCTTTCCCGATACTGACCGCTCTTTGAAATAAACTCCGCAGTGCGCGGGGATTCAGGGTCCCGCGACACCAGAGTTAAATCTGAATCTTATTCATCTATTCAGTGTATGCATTTATAAATGTGTTTATCTTTTTTCAAATTTATCTTTATTCACTATTATCGAAAAATCCATTTTTGTGTATGGTACGGCATGGGTAGATTATTATCCATAGTAGTCTCATAAATAATAATTCATTGAGACACATCCTAACAATAATACATTAATATTGTGATCCTAGATAACAAAGATTGCAGCAGTACGATATTCCACAGAAAAATGTATGCAATGTACGTGTACGTTCTCTGCGCTTATGTAATATGTATATGCTCCAATGTGAACACTTTGATCTGCAGCTTATATTTCTCTATAACCTACTATCAGGCAGTAATTCTAATGAAATTCATTCAGGCAGTTGCATCAATTCATGTACAACAGTCACACGATATGACTTTAGTCCTAATTTGAGGCAAAGCATGCTTTTCAACGCCACATTCTTCAAAAGTCTGCCAGTAAAATATTTGCAACAAGAAGGCAGTTTCTACAAGAGCCAACTGACAAAAGGGAACAACCCCCATACTTCATTTTTCAGATAAATGTAGATTCCTGATAATAATGTATTAAAATACCGACCTGTATCATAGCCTATATATATATCATATATCACAGCCCGAAATTCAAGAGATTATGTTGATTGAATTAACGGTGATACTATCTCTCAACGAATCATGAATGAATCTTCGCAATGATTCATCTGGTTTATCAACAATTTTCTTTACCGGGGAAAAGAGAAAGAAAAACCTACTTTCTGTCAAAGAAAAACAAAATCCTTAAATAATAAAGCCCTGCACACATTTTATTGATTGAATTATGATGGTAATTTATTTATAACTCTAGATGATTCCATAATAAGATACAGCAGTATTGTTTATTTGTTTTGCCAATCAGCTTTGTTCACAGGAGAATAAGAGGTAATATTCATCCCCATGAAAACAATATGCCGTCACGTACATCTCTCAGGCCCAATCAATACTTGCCGAAATGCCAGAAACATTACTGAGAAGATAATACGCAGTCACTTTGAAGAATATGAATAAGCATATATATTTGCCATTTACATACATACTTTGTATTTATTGAATGTCTTCATGGTAATACATGTGTTAATAAATCGCAATTTTTTGGGCAACTAAAAAAATCTTATCTGTCTAAATCCTTCACTGGATTTGATCAGAGCTAACTCTAGCATAACTAGATTCCCCATTCCCCAACTTTTCCCTGACAAACGTAATTTTGTGGGTTATCCGAACAACAGAACATGATGAGATTAGTGAGGTTGCTCTGAATGGTTGAACTTTCTAGTTCAAAGTTTTTGAAACTGGTCAGCTATACTAACAGGTAGTTCACTTTTTCGAATACTGACACCGAAGGAATCAAGTC
>JZLH01S0627253.1:67959-80365 GCA_001188425.1 Eucidaris tribuloides | reverse complement strand
TTCCAAAAATAACAAAAATTGCTTCTTCTCCCACATTTCTTGACCGATTTTCATTCTGTTTGTTTGATCTGATAGGGCTACATGTAGGTTGGGGCTTCAAGACTTCTACACAAAATTTTGAAATTAATCAATTATGCAAATTTAAAATTAATCAATTATGCAAATTTATGCAAATTTACAAAATCACAAAAAATGCTTCTTCTCATTCATTTCTCAACCAATTTTGATTTAGTTTGCTTTATCTGGTAGAGCTAAGCTTGGTACACTAAACTTCTACCCAGAATTTTTAACTGTTGCTCCATTAATTAAATATGGTAATTTATGCAGATTTATTCCAAAAATAACAAATTGCTTCTTCTCCCACATTTCTTGACCAATTTTCATTCTGATTTTTTTATATGATAGGGCTAGGTGGGGGCTTCAAAACTTGTATACAAAATTTTGAAATTCATTAATTATGCTAATTTATGTAAAAATTCATAATCACAAATTACCTTTTAATTTGGTTCCACTTCAAATGTGTTTTTTCCAACAACAAAAATCAGTATGGAGCCCCGGAAGGGATCGGGGGTGCAATCATATATAATTCATGTAGTTATTATTTTTTTTTATTATTATTTTATTTTTTTGCATGTCCCTTCCGGGGCATGAAACTAATATTTTTCTCACTCTATTTTTTTATATTCATGTTTTCCTTCTGGAGACATCAAAATTTTAATTTTTGACCAGTATAAAATTGTACCACTATGAATTTCGGATTATGATGTTGCCGAGATGCCGGATGAGGCTACGTCACTTGACTTTTCTTATTTTTGTGTGAAACTAGAACCTTGTAATTTTCATACTTTTTCGAGGATAAAAAATCGATTTATGCATTTTTGGCCAAAAAAGGCCATTTGGGGTGACAAAATTTTTCACAGCAACTTGAATGGTATGTACTTATCCCAAAACAGGATTATTCTTACTCTTTTTTGTTTTTTTCATTAATTGTAGCATATTCTTTTCCAGTGTAGACTGTATTTTGCTGTAATTTACTACATACTTTACATATAGTAACCCAAAAGAATTAACCCTTTGCGAGTGATAAATGAGACCCCCAAAAATCCCCTTTTCAGAGTGACGCATCTTTTGAACCACTAATAACATCTGATAGGAAGGGGCTAGAAGGCTGAATTTCCCCTCGTTTTATGCAGAATTTAATTATCTTACGCAGCTTATAAGAATTTGATTTTACTTATAAATGAAAACTGGGAGAAAAGGCAAAAATGCTACACCCACCAAGTGTGAAAAAAATCAGGAATTTGTTTAAAAAAATTATTTACGGAAACTATCACGCCCATAGCCTGAAATTTAATCAATTATTGTCAATGTATTCCCCATACGTGATTTAGATTTCTGATCAGTTAGCCTCATAACTTTTTCGATTATTTTTTTAACAATTTAAATTTACTGATTTTGACCCAAATCATAAAAAACACCACCTGTACAATCTAGATTATTTACTGCTTCTTAAACTACCCACTGTTCTTATTGAATACATTTGCAATGCAGCAATATCTCTACTTTGTTGTTGCTATGTTGGCAAGCTGCCAGCCAGCTGTCAGGTTGCTAAGAGACCTTGTCAAAACAGGAATGGTATGCATAAAGATATTCATTTACTTTGAAACTAGTGCTCAAAGCAACATGTGCCTTAGTCTGGCTTCTAGACATTTACGTTTACATTACCCATCTTTGATTTGATAAAGAAATCTAACTATCTCAGTCAACTGCTTTGATAATACAAGGAGTTTTGATTTAAGCACAGTAAGTATGTCTGGAAGCGTAAACAGTATTAGAGTGAGTGGTACTTATGGAAGTCAAAAAGTCATGAATGTCTTAGACGGATACTACATATGATGCACCACGCATCCCCGGTCGCCATGGGCAGTCAAGGTGATGAAGGTCCCGGTCGACCAACCAGCACTATTAAGTAAAACACTAAAGAAGTATTTACCCGATGAGGCACGACAGGCGGCGATTCGGAGGGGGGGGGGGCATGTCTTATTCCGATTTTTTTTTTTGAGGAATCATTCCCCCCCCCCCGCCCTGAGGTCACCGTTTTTGTACCCCGTTTAAAGCTTGACATATTGGTTTTACCGCTGTTGTGCAGCGCCCCTCTTGTGTTAAAAATGTATTTTCTTCGGTTCTGATCGATGAATCAGTGGTGATGATGCAGAGGCTGTGCAACGGTGCACAAAAAAAGGCATAAACTTACCGAAACATAGGGTAAAAATTGAAGTTAAATCGTGTATCATTTTCACCTTATTTCATAACTTTTACATAAATTTTTGTCAACCAGCGTACAGTGCTGAAAACTACAATAAATAATTTCAACACATGGCGGATTTCCTAGTTGGTTACCCGGCATGTTCTGATGTATGGCCTGGTTGCATCTATGCCCAGTAGCTTCACTGCAACATACCCAAACAAGAAAAACATGCAGTTCATATTTTTGGTATTTGGCAGTCAAATGATGGTAGAATCTTGAACCTTGTCCTATTGAAAAACAGAGCAAATTGGGACTGTCAAAAATATAAACCATAGGCAATAATTCTGATTGTATGAGGTTAACTTATATAAAGTCATCCTTATTTTTTGTTATGTATAATGCTTCTAGTATGTAAATTTCAAGAAATTAGTTTGATAGTGTGAAGTCATTTGCTTATACTGTAGTTTGTATCCTTTTTTTTTCTCCTCCCCCCACACAGGATGAAAACACGATTGACAAGGCAGCTGAGAAACTCAAAGCTTTCAGCAAGTCGTTACAGCAGTCCTGAAACATAGACAATTCTATATCATCAGAGATTTGTCACACCTCATGACTACAACAACAACAAATGTGCAAACTGAGCAATGTGTAATGTGGCCAGATACATGAAGAATATGACTGCAAAGAGTAGCACATAGATCCTTTCTTCAAAAGAAAATCTTGTTCAGTTATATGTTATGTTGTTTACCCACACTCATGACTTGTTCACATGTAGAGTTCCTAATAGAAATTTAACCCATGTTCAAATGTTTGCATGTAAAATGTTCTTATATCCCAATGTATTGCAATATTCTATCCAAAATTTAAAATATGCCCAAAAGCACAAACTTGTCATGTATTTGAATTACTGGTCAGCTGAAAAAAAAAATTAAAAAATCTGCATGACTAACTGGTGGAACATATGGAAATATTTTTGGCTTCAATATGTTTGCAAAAAAATCTTTGAAGAAAAATTCCCATTTGCTTCATAGGACAGTTTTAATTTTAAAGGATAAACATTATTGGTGTGTTATCGATGATTATTACATTTTGGATCATTCTAAGGAGAAGGGATGAAGAACGGGAATCATTCCTTCTGTTTGTAGTTGTTAGTGTTTAGAACTTTAACTGCTTTTCTTTTCACATCAAATTTGTAAAATTTATAATACTGTCAAACACTGTAAACAAAGAAAAATGGTTGTAGGTTTGTAAATATACCACAGTACAAATATGCTAACTTTTGCATCTAATGCATCTTAGTTTTTTAAGAGGTTCTGTTTTCATGTAAGAATACAAAACTATTTTTGTTATGTGATACCTGGATATACACTGATTGTTAATAATTGGTGATTTTGGGACAAGAGGTATTTTGTCTGAAAACATAAGATGTGAAGACTTACTGTGAAATTATCCTGATACTCAGAAATTTTGTGTAATTGCCACTAACAAATAATTATAATATAATAATAATAAGTACAGAATGATTAGAAAGTAACCAATTTCTGAAATTAGGTGGTTTATCTTGCTTCCTGTATACAGTGGATGAATAAATGTTAATATTTGTCAAACATCTCGCACAACATTTGTATAAGTACCAGTACACTGTACAGCTATATAGGCCTTATCCTGTACAGATATTTCTAAACTAACAAGGATTTTATGAGCATACAAATATTTACAAAATTATTTGAAAGTGAATAAGGACCCATGTGATTTGTGCATATAGTACAAAGTGTGTATGTATGGATTCATTGCACTATGTTTCCGACAAAACCCTGAATATTTCCAACGTTTTATTTCTCCAGAGATTATCACCAAATTGTCAAAAGGGGGTTATCCCTAGCTGTTGTGATTTTTCAGTTAGTTTCATTAGTGTGAAAAATAGGTGCATGGAAGTCAAGTGTTCCTGTTAAAAATTGCTTGCCAATAACTTAATGATTTTATGAGTGTAGCTGCTGTGCAACTGAATCATCTCTATCATGATGGTACATATGCCAAACATGACACAGTACTTTGACTGGTACCAATAGTAGTCATTATGGACTTTATGCCAATTTTACTACTGTATTCAAGTCTTGAATCATGAATAACATAAATTAAAATTATTTATGTACAGATATATTGGGCTTTGTCACATTTAAAATGATAAAATGAAGTTTTGATGTCACCCAAATGTTGAAGATAGGGAATAAAGATATTACAAAAACCCTTTGAAGAACCGTGTCTTTATTTGTAATGTAATGTGGTTGATGTTGGTTGTATTATATGGTGCAGTACATGATTTGGGCACACGCTGAAGTGTGATAGGGACAGAAAAAAAAACACACACACACAGAAGCTTTCATTCTTCACTCTCAGTTGGTAATTAAACAAGACATGTAGACATGTATGCAAATGAATAGTAGGCCTCATGTATTTATTGTATCAAGTATAAAATCTTCACACTTTTCCAAGTAAATATACAAATTTCCTTGTCTTCTAGTATACCCCACACCCACCATCCATTCTGTCCAGCAATACTTCATCTAAATATGACAAGATTGTGAGTGATATTTACCCATATTTAGTCCGACCTGTACTTAAAGGGTAATTTAAGTTAGACCTTTTATATCTTTTGCCCAAACAAAGTCATTGATATACCAGTATGTAACTACTTCTAAGTTTCACATTTAATTGGGCTATCAAAGTTAATTGGTATTATTTTTCCAAAGTTTCAAGCCCAAAGTACCAAAATGTGCAACTCGGATAGTTAAAATACATAATAGCAATGCTGATCAATGCATTGAAAAAATACAGAAAAGGTCTGGAATTCCTGTTTTATTCAACAAAAGTGAATTCTACAGAGAGCTCCAAATTTTAGTCATTCCATTTCAACATAAAAAGTGGAACGGGATTGTGTCCACTCAACAAAATACATGTAATGAGCACAACTTTGTACTGTAAGTTGCAAGTGTTCTCTTACGATGCAGAAACAAAAGTATATTTCACTAGAAATATTGCCTGGTTAACCATCATAAATAAGTTGTGACAACTACATGTATGTTGTCTGTGTTTGAAAGTGATTAAAACTGCTGCTGCACATAATTTCTGGTTTTGCTGGGATGTTGGAAAATTGTTGGGTGCAAGCCAACTTCATTTGACCAGATTTCAAATGTAGTATTATACAACAAAAATAGATTTATTCACCAAAATGGAATTAAAGATTTGAAAGTGGTAAGTTCAACTATGTTTAGGCAATACCAGACACTGTGTGGGATTCCAACAAGTATACATACACCCTCCACATAGAAACATGTTTCAGTGTCTCGGTATTGGTTATTTGTGTGGACACAATATCATTGGACTTTACCGTTAATACAATGCCCCGTCATACATGGCCTTCTTCCTGCAATCTGTGCATTTGCAGATTAGACAGAAGTGGCAATGTCTTTTCCCACTTGCAAAGGTAATGCACAGTAATGTCTGTAAAATTCATGATTTTCAGGTAAAACGTAACTTGTAAATCTTTCTGATCGGTTAGTTATCCCATAAGATCTTACCATTAATTGCAGTTACAGTGCACTCTCGTTATAAAAAACACTGATAAAAATCTTGTTATAATCAAGTAATTTTTCCGGTCCCAAGTGTAAAAATTTCTTTGCATCTTATTATTTTTGCTACCCTGATATAACAAAATTTCGTTATAACAAAGTAATTTTTCTGGTCCCATGCAGTTTGTTATCATGAGAGTCTACTGTATACGATAATTGTCCTGTAAAATCACCCTATAACCTCTTGACACCTCAGCCCCTTTTAGTTATTTTAACCCTTTAGCCACTACAAGACTCTGTAGATAATGGCTTATGGTTCCCTGGAACGTAGAGCAATATTGCCCTCAACGGTGCACAAAAGACAGGCGTACAATGTATACTAAAGCGCAATTTACGGACGGGCGGTTTCAGGCGGTTTAGGGAGTAATAAGACAGGCGGTTTTGGGCGTTTCAGTGAACTACGGGTGTACAATGGATACTAAAGCACATTTTACGGACGGGCAGTTTCGGGCGGTCTAGGGAGTAATAAGAGGGGCGGCTTCTGGTGGTTCAGGTGCTAAAGGGTTAACCAGAGGTATTTTTTTCTCATGGTAAAATCAATGGACAGGTATAATTATGCTAGCCAGAGTTTTAATATTCTACCAGAGATACTTCTCTGGTACACGCCCAGAACACGTATGGTACAACACACACAAAAAAATTGATACATAAGATAAAGTCAGTATCGATACCATTTACATACCACACCTGACTGAGCAAGATTTTAAAATGATTTTTGATATACTTTACTGGTTTTGCAGTGTGACTAAGTATTCATTTTTGTGATAAGTCGTCAGAAATTATAATTAATGTTTATCCTCAAATAGAACTGCAGATGAGGATTGTATGGGTTGCCCCATATAAAACACCAACAGTCTTTCAATCATTCTCCGTAAACAAAAGTTTCATAAAGATTACATCTGGGTCCATTTTGCCTGTCCATCATAACTTGCACTAGCGAGGAATGTCCAGTGAATATAGCCACGGCCATAGGGGTTGTCCAGTATGATGTTATTCTGTTGCAATGCTCCCAAACACCTCGGCTGGTACACTTTTCTTTTCCACGTGTACTTCTGCAGAAAAACAAAAATTGACAATCATATTAATTCAACATAAATGGAAGGAATACAACACAGCAACATATAAATCAACAACTGAAATAAATGTAATGAACTATTAAAGCCTATGGTTTTGGCTAATCTAGCAAAGATTTCATCAATCTTTCATGAAGTGTGCTATTATTATACCATACATTCCAAAACAACATCACAGCTACCCAAAATTTTGATCAACCATATACACTGGAAAAACGCCAACTTCTGGCCATTGTCAGGAATATGAGGAAGAGTGAGAAAACCCTAGTATTTATACCACAAACAGAAAAAAGATGTCAGTAATTATTTAGAATAACCTCTTGCACAATAAGTTGGAAAGTTCAAGATTTAATGAGAAATTCCACACTGACAGCAAATTTCTTTTTTTTAAACACTTTGAGTGCTATCGGCGAACCTGTTCGCCCAGGGTTGACTTCACTCAGGTATTATCGGCGAACCTGTTCGCCGAGAAGACAATCGGATCCATATCTTTTAATTCGAATGACAAATGTCACTGAAGTTCCTACCAATGACATTTATCGTAAAATGAATACACAATGAACCAAATAAATGAGTTAAAATATATTGTCTTGATAGCATTTGCGATTTTACAGAAAATCGTACAATTTGGAAAGGTTATACACATCAGTCCGAAACAATCCAGTCCCTGGTTAACACACCTGGATTTTTAGCCCAGCACCCAAAGTGTTAAGGAGGCAGAAAAGTCATAGAAACACATCAGTGAAAGTTTGTGAAAAATTGGGTAAATGTGATCAAAGTTATTAATGTTTGAAATTCTTATGATCATAAGAAATTGATAACAATTAATTGTTTTACGCATTAAGTAATTTTTGTTGTCAAAGCAGTTTCTTCAGACTGTCAACAGCACACATGCTTTCTGCACATGTGCCTTGTGATGTTGACAGCCTGAAGCTAAAGAAACTGTCACTTCAAAATGTTTAAAGGTAAATGACATGATTGGGGATAATCCTCAACTTGAGGTGAAACTATTCTAGAATCAAGTAAACTATGCAAGGATTCTACTGTGAAAATTCGGTAGTCAAACGTTAACTCATTCTAAAAAAAAACTTCAATCACTATGCCTTGTGACAGACAAATGTGTTGTGTAGCTTTCTGTGGGATCTATTTCTATCAGGGCTTGAGAGAAATAAAAGCATTTTGTTATAGATCAAGATGGCGACAGAGTCAAGAAATCAGGCCAGGAACAGAAATTGGTCAGAAAAATACATGTTCTCTGTTATCACATTACATTGCAAATATGGCACACCGCTTGCCCACGAGGCTGCCAGTTGCCTCACGGTGTATTTTATTAAAGGCACTGTATAACAATGTTTCCAGTTTAAAAAATCTGAGCTACATGATTCCCCATGCTACTAGTGTCTTTGATACAGTCTAAAAATGAAGCTCTGAAAAAATTGCAGTGTAAAACAATCATTAAGTGCTTTAAAAAAGTGGAAATCATTGAGAGACCATTCCAGCTTTTCTCCATAGACTGCTGTGTTGCAGAATTTCCTATCGCCCGATATAAAATTAATGTGCCAATTTGTATCTGCACATATTGTACTAGTGACAGCATAACTGTGCAAACTTTTGTGTTCTAGGGTGTTTATTTGTCCATTCAAACACTGTCATGTATGTCAGATAGCAAAGTTTGACAATTTTTTAAACGGGTCTTCCACAGTGTTATATAGTGTCTTTAAAGTGATAGGCTAACATTGTGGAGCTTCAATTTTAAAAATTGTCAAACTTTGATATCTGAGCTACGTAGTAGTGTTCAAATGGACAAATAAACACCCTAGAATACAAAAGTGTGGAAAGTTACACTGCCAATGGCAAGTTATGCATGAATAAACAAAACTCGGGGCGAGTTTTAATAGCCTAGGTGTACACACAATAAGTCTATGGGAGGATATGGGCAAGTGAATCTGGTCAACTTACGATTTTCACTTTTTTAAAGCACTAAATAATCATTTTGAAATACAATTTTTTCAGGGCTTCATTTTTAGACCTCATCAAAGACACTGGTAGCATGGGGAATCATGTGGCTCAGATTTTTTTAACTCTGGTAAATGTTAGCCAATTAAATGGGAGAAGATGGATCACAACAATTGTGTGTGTGCGCAAATTGCATGACCTCCATACAGCTTGATGTGGAGCCATTGAGACCCCCAACCTCTTGGAGCCTGTTCGACACCACATGCCATGTACTTATAGCAAAGAATTATCTCAATCCTCATTTTTAACCTACATCACATCAACCGTAAGTGCCATAACAACATTATCTTCAATGACCAAATCCAATTTTAGGTTAAAGGTCAGTGACATGATTGGCAACACTTGAAAATGCCTCAAGAACCAAATGAGTTGAAATATATACCAACTATACACTAGCAGGAGTGGATCTCCCACCTGGGAGGATTTGTCTGTAATTTGTTTACTTAAGGAGAATCAAGTATAAACATAGGAGTATCTTAATTTTATCCGGGGACGATAAAAATAAGCCCCATAGGGAGCCACACAGCAGGTTTCCGTGCTACGAGTGATATTGACATTGTTTATTTTAGAATGAGTCAACATTTGACTACAAGATTTTCACAGGATAATCCTTGCATAGTTTACTTGATTCTAGAGTAGTTTCATCCCAAGTTGAGGACTACCCCCAATCATGTCATGTACCTTTAATTACGCGGTTCATAGTCTAGGACCAGTGCCTAGAAGCTGCTCTCTCGTGGCTTTAACATCCCTGATCATCAGACCATAATAAGACCGGCAAGGTAACTTACCATCCACCTCCTCTTCACTATCTTCATCGTCATCATCATCAATGTTGATCTCGGCCGGGTTAGCTGCTCTGGTTGCCTCGGCAACCGCTTCTCTCTTGGATTCAGTGTCACCTCTGAAATTATAGAGCAGCATCCCATGAAATTGTGTTGATAGTGTGGATAAAAGAGCATCTAGTAAAACTGCATTGATAATGCGGATCTCTCATAAGGCCATTTCCAGAAAATTTGGAAACGTGTATATGGGAAAATACAGCTGAAATTTTGTTGTTGTTGTTTTAATACACACAGAAAAGGCCCTGGTAATATGTTCACCTCAGCTTGATACAACCTCTCTATGGTGGAAAGTTTGGTTAAACTGAACTGTCACATACAACTTTTATCATTCACCTATAAAGGCACCCACATTTTTATACAATGTAACTCAGCTGTATTTGTGGTCAAACAAAGTATAGAATGAAGATAGTTTAAAATCTGACTCAAAGCCATGAACAACCTTTATAATTCACCTATTAGAGTACCTACATTTTTATACAATGTAACTTAGCTGTACTAAGCCATCTGCTTAGACGTTTCAAGATTATCCTTAAAATTGTTCCAACAATAAAGCAACTTGCATAAACCTGCATTAGGCTAAGATGGCTTTGAGTCACCTTGTACACTATTTTCATCTATACTTTGTTTGACCATAATTGTTTTTGTCTCTTTCCATGTGCTAACTTATACATCACGGACTAGCTGGTCTTTTTCAACATGAAACTCACTCTAGTCAGCACTGGAAACAGTCTATGTCTTGCACAGATAATTCTGATAATGACATGGAAATTATATCTTCAGAGATGGGAACATCTATGCAAATTAGATGGTAGTGTTTACCTGACAAAGAGGATATCCTTCTTCATCTTGGGTTTGTCTGCTTCAGCTTCAGCCTTCAGGGCTTGGGCACGTTGCTCTAGTAACTGCATCTCGTTAGCAGGAGGTTGAGCAGTGGTAGCTGAAAGGGGAAAATTAGTAATAACATTATTTCCTCTTCTTTTTGAGTTGCACATTCCATATTACGTTTGTAAATTACTCCTGGAAAATGAATGTAACTACAAACTTGCTCAATTTTCACATGAAATTTACTGCGAAGTCACCGGCGTGATGGTCCAGTGGTTAGAATGTCCGCCTCACGTCTGGAAGGTAGCAGGTTCGAGACCCGGCCTGGTCATACCAAAGACTTTTAAAAAAGATACCCTTCTGCTTTCTAACCAGGTGCTCGGCATTATAGAGTGGAGAAGGGTAATAGTAACATTTATGTTATGCATGGCCTGCTGGGAGAACAGTCTCTTTGACTGAAGTGGCTACCCTGGGTAAATAAAATGTTACTATTAAGTCCAGAATGTCATGATTTTGTTGACCAAAGTGTGGTTTATATGATGTTCTGAATATTTAGTCCAACACTCCAAATCAAATTTATTGTGTTTGTTTTAGGATCATGTACAAGAAATCTTCAATTCCACGTGGAATTTTTTCACAAAATAGGCAACATGATACATATCACATATGGTTTCACAATAACTGTTTCAATAAAGAACAATAAAGCCCAAACATAATTCTCAACATGATAAACCATTATTGCTATACTGACAGAAATACAGACAGACATACAAACAGCCAGAATTAACTTCACTTACCTCCACTTCCACCTTCTGCTGCTATCATCTGAGCAGACATGAAGTTCACCTGCAGAAAAAATAGCAAAACAAATGCAAAATAAACTTACAGAATGATATTGATTACCGCACCGTATTTCATGAAGGAATGGCTCAATTCAAGTCTATACTTCATTTACATAAATACATAAATATAGTTTTCATATCCTCAATCCAATTCTATCTGAAACCAAAGGATATTCTAAATTTGTATGTTGCTTTCAACAGACAATATACAGCTTATCAAGTCTGAAGTTGAGTCTTTTTATTTTTTTTACAAAGCTCAAGTTGAGTCCAGTTGGGTTGATAACAAGTGTCACGTTCAAGTTGAGTTGAGCTGAGTCTATGTAGTGATTCAAGGTGAGTTGAGTCTGCATAGTGGTTAAGCTGAGCTGAATTGAGTCTATACAGTGGTTCAAGTTGAGTTTGCATAGTGGTTCAAGTTAAATTGAGTTGGGTCTATATACATGATATCCTCATTGCTGTGTTTAAAGTGGAATGAAACCCAGACACATTCCTGCATTCAGAGATTGTAGAACAATACAAAAAGGAAATTAGTGAAAGTTTCAACAAATTTGGTTGAACGGTTCAATAGTTATGTTTTAAGTATTTTCTTTTATATTTCTTTACTTTTTATTTTTTTGCTTTGTTTTTTTTTTATCTTATTATGATTTTTTTATTATTATATCTTTGTTTTATTTTTATTATCTCCTTTTTTTTACATGTATTCTTTTTCTGAAAGAATATTGATACTTTCTCAACTGACATTCAGAAAACTGCAAATTATTGAAAATTTGTGGTACCAAATCCAATGGGAGTTCTCCACACTTTCATCTGAAAAATGGTAGAGTTGCCATTTAAGGATCCTCCATAACAAGGATCAAATAAACTTTGAACATAATAACTCATTGAACGGTTACACACAATTTGCCTCAAACTTTCACTATTTCCACTCTGTGTA
>JZLH01S0627253.1:54365-67934 GCA_001188425.1 Eucidaris tribuloides | reverse complement strand
GTTCAAAGTTTATTTGATCCTTAGTTATAGGTGGATTGTTAAATTGGCAACTTTACCAGCTTTTTAGATGAAAGTAGTGGATGAACTCCTCCATTGTTTTGTACCAAAATTTTCACTTATTCTCACTTTTTTATCAAATATTGATTTGCTCTTGCTTGTTGTGCAGTTTGTCCTGCGCAAAAATGATATCTACATGTTTTTCTGAAAGAATCTAGATACTTTCTCAACTGACACTTCAGAAAAACTGCAATTATTGAAAATTTGTGTACCAAATCCAATGGGAAGTTCTCCACACTTTTCATCTGAAAAATGGTAGAGTTGCCAATTTAAGGATCCTCCATAACAAGGATCAAATAAACTTTGAACAATAATACTCATTGAACGGTTCACCAATTTGCCTCAAACTTTCACTATTTTCATCTTGTATTGTTCTTTACTCTCTAAATTGGTCAGTAGATGTCTGGGTTTCATTCCCCTTTAAAGTGTATTGGCTAACATTTTTCACAGATTAAAAAAAATCTGAGCCGCCATGATTCCCCATGCTACAGTGTCTTTGATGACGGTCTAAAAATGAAAGCCTGAAAATTGTATTTCAAAATGATTATTTAGTGCTTTAAAAAGTGAAAACATCGAAAGTTGACAGCTTCATTTGCCCATTTCCTCCCGTAGACTTACTGTGTGTTACACCTAGGTTAATAAAACTCGCCCGAGTTTTATTGTTTATTCATGTATAACTTGCCATTGGCCAGTGTAACTTTCCACTTTGTATTCTAGGGTGTTTATTTGTCCATTTGAACACTACTATCTAGCTCAGAATATCCAAAGTTGGACAATTTTTTAAATTGAAGCTCCACAATGTATAGCCTATCACTTTAATCTTGCATTCTGGAGGTCATGGATATCCACTAATTTTCTTTGCATCTATCCCCAATATAGTGATTCAAATTGAGAAGAGTCGAGTTCTTATACAGTGGTTCAAATTTTTATAAATTATACACTGCTATAGGCACTACTGGGTGTTGTACTTTGGCCTGGATACGGCGTTTGATCCTCAACATCTCACGCACTGTATCCTTCGTTGCCGGTTTGTGTTTGATTAACTCCTTCCAGATTTTGCCAGAAGTGGCTGTAAACCTGATGAGAGGGGATAAATGATATTCTTGCTTCCTATTCATTGATGTATGATCAAGGGGAGAAAGTGGGGAGTGGGCATGGGACTGCACTTCCTTCAAGCTGTTGCGCCTTAGAAAGTGAGAAAATAACGTTCCATGATCTCATTTCTACTGTGTGTGGTTTTTTTTTTCATTCCTATTCAAAGATGAGACATATTTTAACAAAACATAGAAATGTTGTACGATGTCAAATTAATCAGCAGGAATGTTATTCAGTAAAAGGGTAAAGTAGTCATTCATCTTAATCCATAAATACTCTGTATTAATATTTGTTTCAAGCAAAATATTCCTTGAATCTTTCGTCATACTGGTTCTATGTAATTGTTTGATTTTCGTTTTTGACAATGCTTCACCAAGTAATATTAAAAGTAGGCCAAAATGTGATATCAGCTCATTTGCCACAAATCCAAGTTTAATGCTTGAGGCTGAACTAGAAATTTGGCTGTGTCCATAGGACACGGATGCCCGCTTTATGCCATCAGTAAGCTTCTCATGCAGTAATCATGGTGAAGAGCAATTCGATGAGCTGTGACTCTTTGACCGTTGAACCTGACAGACTCCGAAATTCGCCAGTCGACTGCTATTTAAGATGATCTACCTACACACCAAAAATTTTAATCCGTCAAATATTATTCAATCATTGTGCGGATACCAATTTCGCAATTATAATGAGCTGCTCTTTGACTTTGACCTGGGACTCCGAATCGACTTGCGCTGTATTTTAGTATGATCTACCTACAAACCAAAAAAATTTAAATCCACTCATTATTTTTCAAGTTATTGCCTGCGGAAACCAATTCGCAATACTATAATGAGCTGTGACCTTTGACCTTTGACCTGCGGACTCGATTCGAACCTTTGGACTGTCACTTATTAGTATGATCTACCTACACACCAAATTTTTGTAAATCATCAAATATTTTCTTCAGTTATCTTTTGGCTGGAAACCAATTAGGGACGACGGAGGAGGACAGGGGCACGCTTCATCCCGGCGTGGGCATAAAAATGCAATTAGATATGATTATCATATTAATTTGCTATTTTTTTTTTTTTTTTTCAGAAAGAATAATTTTCTGCTTTAATACAATGTCAAATATGATACTTTTGAAAACACTGAATATCGAAATGGCCATTTTATTTTAATTGTATCATTATTAGAGACCACTATTATAACTCAAGAATACAATCTATAGTTGACTCTCCTTACACCTTGGGTCACACATCTGTGAGCAGTGTGCATAGAAACTGACTGCGTGCTCTGTCGATCTCAAGCTTTCGCTCCAAGTCTGCGAATGTTGATGCAGCATTTCACGTGCCTCATTATCAGGTTTAGAGCCGTCTATGGTTTCATAGATGGGTCGCTTGTGAGTGACACCATTACACCTCCGCAACTGCTTTGATGTCAATATTAAAACATACGTGGAATGAAATTAATTAATCATATTGATTCGATACTCACATCATACTCTCCAATGCAATGAAGTCAGTTCACAGTAAGATGTCCTGAATGACCCCATATTTACCACTGATCTTTGAAATGTGAATGGGTCTCCATGTAAGGCAATGAGGAGCATTCTTGTATTGATCGTGACGCTATGAGAATAGCTTTTGTTGAGATTTGCTGGAACAGTACATACACTTTCACATTCAATGTGCATTCTGTATCATACAGGATATTTTATACAAAGGTTACCTAAAGCTACAACTTGCACTGTACTGGTTATTTGAAATCATTTTTGTGATTCTGAAATAATCACAATCTGTTAGAGATTTTGGTGTTGTATACGACATTATCAATAGAGCTTTCTCGACCAAGATGACCTAATTAGTGAAAACTTGTAATCAGAGATTCTATTTCAGGGGGGGATGCATTATACAACAGTTTGCCAGTTGCATTGTATGAGTGTTAAATTTTGGCCAAAACACAGAATATTGGCAGTTTTACCACCATCTGTACTCTTTGCTACTTCCTTTTGACCTTAGGTTTCCCACACCAAGCTGGCTAAACTAGACTGGCACTGTAACAGCTCTTGCTAGTAGATGATTCTCTTGCCTGAGGATGCTTGTCAACCCACAAGCTTAAAGATACGTTCAGGATTTGCACGCCAGACTGGCAAAATGAATGATCAGCTCAAAATCGTTCACAATGTGAGCATTATTATAAAGTAAACACCTGTCATTGCCACCTTAGGACGATAGATACACAGTTTTGGTGAAAGTCTGGGACAATTAAACTTCAAATTTGCAAAGTGTAAGGGCCCGTCCTTTAGTCCAAAATTGTAGCTGATCGGCCGCCTAGCGAAGGTCACGCCAGAGTCTACACTGACCATATCCAGTAATAGTTACACCTGATGCTGTTGGCAATGCGACGCGTACACATAACCATGTTCTATTGAGAAAATTTAAACTCACGGAAAGCAACAATAGTATTGGGTAGGATATCGTTTTCTAGATTTTCTCATACAAAAAGTTTGTGACGAATGGCATCTCAAACTTATAAACACGATTTTAAGTTACTTTAACTTTCATATGGTATGACAATAAACAGAAGTGATGGACCTCAAATCCTGAAACCTATCTTTAAAATGAGGCCCTCGTGGTTGTGATCCAACTTCCATGACTTTGCGCCAGTGACAATTGATCTGACGATAGTTTATTCACTAGACCTAACACTCAACCCTAACCCTAAAAAACATATTCTGTCTTCTAAAATATTGTCGCCAGGAGGCAAATGTTGGCCCGTCCCTTCGTGAATCCACTGTATAAAGTTCACTTTCTCAGCCAGCTTTGTTAAATTAATGCTCCTGAAACGGAAGTTGTTGGCATCCTCGTGTTTGTTCTTCTGGTAGCATCAGCCTTGGTATAGCTCTTCATATACAGCCACAGCATGCTGGATAGTCCGATAGCTCTCCTCAAGCTTGCTAGAGCAAGATATATGCTGCTTAAAAGCTGACAGTTGACGCCGGTACACATAACATTGAGGTTATTGTCTGAAGAGTATGTTGAACTTCATGATTTGAACATCACTGAAAATGACTTATAGACTAAATATCTGTAAATAATAAAATGGTGGTTACAAAATAATTTTAAATTACATTATTTACTCTTGATTTCAAATTATATTACACTCATTTGTGTTCTATACATAGTATGAACTATGAGTTCACTTCATCAAAGTGTATTACTCTTTCCAGTGCAGTTC
Source organism: Eucidaris tribuloides (assembly GCA_001188425.1). NCBI lineage: Eukaryota > Metazoa > Echinodermata > Echinoidea > Cidaroida > Cidaridae > Eucidaris > Eucidaris tribuloides. Next base: position 63,560 of record JZLH01S0627253.1, on the reverse strand, counting down.
TTGGAATAAATGTTTTAATAGTCTCTATTTTAAATGTTTCAAGTGGACTGCAGTTTACTCAAACCAAGAGGAAGACGATTCACACTTAGGTGGAGCATTGAATGCCTTTTCACACAGGCAGGATAAATTTGACATAACTTTAATTTATGTTAACAGCAGACCATTGCTACTTATTTTAAGGAATATGATAAGTTAAGGTAAAGGTGCGTGGTTTATCGTCTTGTATCACTGTATTACTATGCTTACAACAACATACAACATACCCCCTGATCATTGACCTATGCATTCTGCAGATTAATGATGACAGCTGTTTGACAGTAATTAAACACTGATGATGTATGTAGGTGTCGGGCCATTTAGTGCTTTGAGTTGAGTCAAAAAGTAAAGAGTAAAATTTCAGAATGCATTTTTCACACATGGCAATTCTTTTTGCACACTTGGCAGGCATCTTCCAAACATTGCTCAAACAGATCTCGGAGGAGTTTTTTTCAGCTTTTACACCCTAAAAAAAGAAAATGAGTTTAATTTGAATAACACTGTAGATTTCAATACCACAAAACAGTAAGTGTTTTATTACTGACTTTTCCAAATAAGTTTTATCATTGGCAAGCCACATGATGCATTATATCAAGTTAAGCCTAAAAGGAAATCATTTTAAAAATGTTCTGTAACTGGAATATTATGTAAACAATTCATAGGCAAAATACAACAAATTTCACCACAATTCTTATAAAATCTTAACAAGCCGATCTAAATTCTGCTTTTCGCTCAATTTTGGGCACTTAAGTGATTTTATTCTTTGCTTAATTCAATAATTGACTTAAGCTTGTGGAGGACCTGTCATGAAGAGCTTATGAATGGCCAATAAATACAAACTGAAGATAATATAAAAATGAAACAATAACATTAATGTAAAGTGTTCTTGAACTGTGTGCAATACTGCTTCTATCCACTTATAATTTACTACTCTTTATACACTCTTCGCAACAGTCAAAATGGGAAATAGCATAGAAAAAAAAAAAAAACGGACATACTGAAGCTTTTGCGACCATGCACTCATCATGAGGTAATCGCTATGAAACAGAAAGCCCAAAGAAAAAAATATAGTGGAAGCAAAGGAAAATACGCGACCTGACGAGCTGTGTATTAGCTGCTGAGCGTAAACAAATTAGGCTTGCTGCAGCCGGTTACTGACTTATTGCCTAAAAATAAGCAAGCGTTTCTCACAAACTCCTCTGCCGGCACAGAATGGCGTCAGTGAGATTGAATATATGTTGCTTTCGGTATGCCGAGATTGCGAAGCTGCTCGCTTCAGCTAAAGCACTGAACCAAGATGACAGTATTAGTTCCACGCACTCTTGGTTGTTCTATTAAGTGTGTGAGCAATAACCAATTGCCACCTTATCCCCCCCCCGATAGTACGCACGTTTGTTGTTTACAGTGCGCCGTGAACGGATTGATTTAAGCGTTTGATGCATTTACTCCGATGCGTGCATGTCAAAAAGCTTCAGTATGTACCGCTATTTCATATGCTATTCGATTTTGCAGTACCAAAACCTATTTCACTTTAAGTCAATAAGTTACTATACAATATCTTTCCATGACTTTGGTGAGAACGTAGCTTCCAGATATCAAAGAATTTGGCCATTGAAGGACCATGCCTTTGTTCATAATGCTGGAATAAAACAAAAGGAATCTATTGTATAATTAAACAAGCAAATTAAGTTCTGTAGTTAACATATTTGTAGTGCTATATTTTGTCTCCTAGTTATTGACAGTATTGATAACGGTGGAATGATGCTTAAATGAGGAGAATGATGCAAGGGGAATGACATCAATTACATTGGAATGAGGGAAGAATTATATCCTTTGTTCTGTACTCTCTAAATTCAGTATGATGTCTGGGTTTCATTCCCCCTTTAAAGGTATTGGCTAACATTTACCACAGTTAAAAAAAATCTGAGCCGCATGATTCCCCATGCTACCAGTGTCTTTGATGAGGTCTAAAAATGAAGCCCTGAAAAAATTGTATTTCAAAATGATTATTTAGTGCTTTAAAAAAGTGAAAATCGAAAGTTGACCAGCTTCATTTGCCCATTTCCTCCCGTAGACTTACTGTGTGTACACCTAGGTTAATAAAACTCGCCCCGAGTTTTATTGTTTATTCATGTATAACTTGCCATTGGCAGTGTAACTTTCCAAACTTTTGTATTCTAGGGTGTTTATTTGTCCATTTGAACACTACTATCTAGCTCAGATATCAAAGTTGGACAATTTTTTAAATTGAAGCTCCACAATGTTAGCCTATCACTTTAATCTTGCATTCTGGAGGTCATGGAATATACCACCTAATTTTTCTTTGCATCTATCCCCAATATAGTGATTCAAATTGAGAAGAGTCGAGTTTATACAGTGGTTCAAATTTTTATAAATTATAACACTGCTATAGGCCTTACCTGGGTGTTGTACTTGGCCTGGATACTGCGTTTGATCCTCAACATCTCACGCACTGTATCCTCGTTGCCGTGTTTGATCTCAAACTCCTTCCAGATTTGCCAGAAGTTGGCTGTAACCTGATGAGAGGGGATAAAAATGATATTCTTGTCTCATATTCATTGATGTATGATCAAGGGGAGAAAGTGGGGCATGGGAACTGCACTTCCTTCAAGCTGTTGCCCTTAGAAAGTGAGAAAATAACGTTCCAATGATCTCATTTCTACTGTGTGTGGTTTTTTTTTCATTCCTATTCAAAAGATGAGACATAATTTTAACAAAAAACATGAAAATGATTGTACAGATGTCAAATTAATCAGCAGGAATGTTATTCAGTAAAAGGGTAAAGTAGTCATTCATCTTTAAATACCATAAAATACTCTGTATTAAATATTTGTTTCAAAAGCAAAATATTTCCTTGAATTCTTTCTCTACTGGTCTTGTAATTGTTTGATTTTCGTTTTGACAATTTCACCAGTAAATATTAAAAGTGGCACAAATGTGATATCGCTCCATTGCACAAATCCAAGTTAAATGCTTAGCTGAACTAGAAATTTGGTGTGTCCATAGGACACGGATGCCCCCGCTTAATGCCATCAGTAAGCATTTCTCATTGAGTAATCATGTGAAGAGCAATCTGCATGAGCTGTGACCTTTGACCGTTGACCTGCAGACTCCGAATTCGCACTCGACCTGTATTTAAGTATGATCTACCTACACACCAAAAATTTTTAAAATCCGTCAAATATTATTCAAGTCATTGTGCGGAAACCAATTCGCATATATAATGAGCTGTGACCTTTGACCTTTGACCTGCGGACTCCGAATTCGAACTTGAGCTGTATTTTAGTATGATCTACCTACAAACCAAAAAAATTAAAAAAGTGTAAATCTGGAGGACCATTCCAGCTTTTCTCCATAGACTGCTCGGTGTTGCAAAATTCCTATCGCCCGATATAAAATTAAGTGCCAATTTGTATCTGCATCATATTGCTCTTAGTGACAGCATAACTGTGCAAACTTTGTGTGTTCTAGGCGTGTTTATTGTCCATTCAAGACACTGTCATGTATGTCAGATAGCAAAGTTTTGACAATTTTTTTAAACGGGTCTTCTCAACAGTGTATATATAGGTTGTCTTTTAAATGAATGAGCTAACATTGTGGAGCTCATTTTAAAAATTGTCAAACTTTGAATCTGAGCTACGTTAGTGTTCAACATGGACAAATAACACTTAGAATACAAAAGTGTGGAAAGTTACATGCCATATGGCAAGTTATGAGATATTAAACAAAACTTCGGCGAGTTTTAATAGCCTAGGTGTTCACACAATAAGTCTATGGAGTTATGGCAATGTGATCGGTAACTCGATTCACTTTTAATAGAAAAAAAAAAAAAAACACTAAATATCATTTTGAAATTACAATTTTTCAGTCTTCATTTTTGACCTATCAAAGACACTGGTAAGCAGGGCGAATCATGTGGCTCAGATCTTTTTTTAACTCTGTAAATGTTAGCCAATTAAAATGGGAGAAATGGATCACAACAATTTGTAGTGTGCGCAAATGATGGACCTCCATACAGCTGTTATGTGGAGCCATGAGGACCCCCACACCTCTATGGAGCCTATTTCGACACACATGCCATTGTATTATAGCAAAGATTATCTTCGAATCCTCATTTTTAACCTACATCACATCAACCGTAAGTGCCTAACAACATTATCTTCAATGACCAAATCCAATTTTTAGGTTAAAGCGTCAGTGACTGATTGCGCCAACACTTAAAATTGCCTCAAGAACAAATGAGTGAATATATACCAACTATACACTAGCAGGAGTGGATCCCCACCTGCGGAAGGTTTGTCTGTAATTTGTTATTACTTAAGCAGAGAAATCAAGTATACACATAGGACGTTCTTAATTTATATCGGGGGACGACTAAAAATAAAGCCCCATAGGGAGCCACACAGCAGAGTTTCCGTGCTACGAGGGGGGGGATGTGATATTGACATTGTCTTATTTCTAGGGATGAGTCAACATTTGACTTACAGTATTTTTCACAGGATATCCTTTGCATAGTTTACTGATTCTAGGAGTAGTTTCATTACCAAGTTGAGGACTACCCCCATCATGTCATGTTACCTTTAATTCGGCGCGTTTCATAGTCTAGACCAGTGCTAGAAGCTGCTTCTCTTCGAATGGCTGTACATCCTGCATCATCAGTACCATAATAAGACCGGCCAAGGGTAACTTACCATCCACCTTCCTCTTCACTATCTTCATCGTCATCATCATCAATAGTTGATCTCGGGCCGGTTAGTGCTCTGGTTGCCTCCGGCAACCGCTTCTCTCTTGGCATTCAGTTACCTCTGAAATTTAGAGCAGATCCCATGAAATTGTGTTGATAGTGTGGATAAAAGAGCATTATGTAAAACTGCATTGAAATGGCGGATCTACTCATAGGCCATTTCAGAAAATTCGGAAACGTGTATATTGGAAAAATACCAGCTGAAATTTTGTTGTGTTTGTTTTAATACACACAAAAAGGCCCTAGGTAATAGGTTCACTCAGCTTGATACAACCTCTCTTGGTGGAAAGTTTGGTTAAAACTGAACTGTCACATACAACTTTTCTTCATTCACCTATAAAGGCACCCAATTCTTTATTAAATGTAACTCAGCTGTATTTGTGGTCACAGTATAGATGAGATTAGTTTTAAAATTCTTGACTCACAGCCATGAAAAACCTTTATAATTCACTCATTAGAAGTACCTACATTTTTATACAATGTAACTTAGCTGTACTTAAGCCATCTGCTTAAGACTGTTTCAAGTATCCTTAAAATTGTTCCAACAATAAAGCAACTTGCTAAACCTGCATTAGGCTTAAGATGGCTTTGAGTCACCTTGTAACTTTTTCATCTATACTTTGTTGGGACCTTAAATTGTTTTTCTCTTCCATGTGCTTACTTATACATCACGGACTTAGCTGGTCTTATTTCACATCGAAACTCACTCTAGTCAGCACTGGAAACAGTCTTATGTCATTGCCACAGATAATTTGATAATGACATGGAAATTATATCTTCAGAGATGGAACATCTATGCAAATTAGATGTAGTGTTTTACTGCAGAGGATATCCTTCTTCATCTTGGGTTTGTCTGCTTCCAGCTTCAGCCTTCAGCGGCTTGGCACGTTGCTCTAGTAACTGCATTCTCGTTAGCGGAGGTTGAGCAGTGCGTAGCTGAAAGTGGAATTAGTAATACATTATATTCCTCTCTTTTGAGTTGCACATCATTGCCATATTACGTTGTTACTCCTGGAAATGATAATGTAACTACAAAACTTGCTCAAATTTTCAATGAAATTTATCTGCGAAAGTCACCTGGCGTGCTGGTCCAGCTGGTTAGATGTCCGCTCACGTTGGCAACGGGTAGCAGGTTCGAGACCCGGCCTGCCGTTCATACAAATTACTTATTAAAAGAGATTACCTTCTGCCTTTCTAACAGGTGTGCTCGCCTTATAGAGTGGAGAGGGTAATAGTAACATTTATGTTATGCATGGCCTGCTGGTGAGAACAGTCTCTTTGACTGAAGTGGCCTACCCTGGGTAATAAAATGTTACTATAAGTCCAGATGTTCATGATTTGTTGACCAAGTGTGGTTTATATGATGTTCTGAATATTTAGTCAACACTCCAAATTCAAATTTTTGTTTGTTTTAGGATTCATGTACAAGAAATCTTCAATTCCATCGTGGAATTTTTCACAAATAGGCAACATGATACATATCACATATGGCTGTTCACAAATCACTGTTTCAATAAGAAAATAAGCCCAACATAATTCTCCAACATGATATAAACCATTATTGCATATACTGACAAGAAATACAGAAGACATAACAACAGCCAGGAATACTTCACTTTACCTCCACTTTCCACTTCTGCTGATATCATCTGAGCACGACATGAAGTTCCCTGCCCACGAAAAAATAGCACAAAAATCAAATGCAAAATAAACTATACAGAATGAATATTGCTTACCGCCCCGTATTTCATAAGGAATGGCTCAATCAAGTCTATACTTCATTTTACAATTCAATACATAAATATAGTTTTCATATCCTCAATCCACATTCTATCTGAAACCAAAGGATATTCTAAACATTTGTATGTGCTTTCACCAGGACAATATACAGCTTATCAAGTCTGAAGTTGAGTCTTTTTTATTTTTTTTTAAAGCTCAATTTGAGTCCAGGTTGGTTGATAACAAGATGTCTACGTTCAATTGAGTTCGAGCCTGAGATCATATGTAGTGCATTCAGGCTGAGATTGACGTCTGCTAGTGTTTAAGCTGAGCTGAATTGAGTTATACAGTGGTTCAAGTTGAGTTTGCATAGTGGTCAAGTTAATGGTTGGGGTCTATATACATGATATCTCATTGCTTGTTTAAAGTGGAATGAACCCAGACACATTCCTGATTCAGGATTGATAGAACATACAAAAGGAAAATTAGTGAAAGTATTCAAAAAATTTGTGTTAACCGTTCAATAGTTATGTTGTTCAAAGTTTATTTGATCATTAGTTATATGGTGGATGTTAAATGCAACTTACCAGCTTTTTAGATGAAAGTGTGGAGAACTCTCCTTTTTGTACACAAATTTTCACTTATTCTCACTTTTTTATCAAATATCTGATTTGCTCTTGTGTTGTGCAAGCTATGTCCTGCGCAAAAATGATATCTACATGTTCTTTTTCTGAAGAATAGATACTTTCTCAACTGACACTTCAGAAGCAACTGCAAATTATTGAATATTTGTGGTTACCAAATCAATGGGAGTTCTCACACTTTTCATCTGTAGAAAATGGGTAGAGTTGCCCAATTTAAGGATCCTCATAACAAGGATCAAATAAACTTTGAACAATAATACTCATTGAACGGTTACACACAAATTTGCCTCAAACTTTCACTATTTTCATCTGTGTATTGTTTTTGTACTCTCTAAATTGGTATGAATGTCTGGGTTTCATTCCCCTTTAAAGGTATTGGCTAACATTTTCACAGTTTAAAAAAAGATCTGAGCGCATTGATTCCCATGCTACCAGTGTCTTTGATGAGGTTAAAAATGAAGCCGAAAATTGTATTTCCAAAATTGATTTTTAGTGCCCTTTAAAAAGTGAACATCGAAGATTGACGCTTCATTTGCCCGATTTCCTCCGTAGACTTTACTGTCGTGTACACCTAGAGTCTAATTAAAACTCGCCCGATTTTATTGTTTATTCATGTATAACTTGCCCATTGGCAGTGTCAACTTTCCACTTTTGTATTCTGGGTGTTTAATTTGCTCCATTTGAACATTACTATCTACCTCAGAATATCGCAAAGTTGACAATTTTTAAATTGAAGCTCCACAATGTATAGCCTATCACTGTATCTTGCATTCTGGAGGTCATGGCTATCCACTATATTTTCTTGCCATCTATCCCGCAATATATGTGATTCAAATTGAGAGAGAGTCGAGTATACTAATGATACAGTGGTTCAAATTTTTATCACGTTAACACTGCTATAGCCTTACTGCGGTGTTGTACTTTGGCCTGGATACGCCGTTTGATCCTCAACATCTCACGCACTGTTATCCGTTGTTCCTGTGTTTGTGTTTCGATAACTCCTTCCAGATTTGCAGAGTGGCTTTAAACCTGTGAGGTGAGGGGATAAAATTGATATTCTGTGTTCATATTCATTGATGTATGATCAAGGGGAGAAAGTGGGGCAGTGGGCATGACTGCACTTCCTTCAAGTGTTCGCCTTTAGAAAGTGAGAAAATACGTTCAATGATCTCATTTCTACTTTGTGGTTTTTTTTTCATTCCATATTCAAAGATGGACATAATTTTAACAAAACATTGGAAATGTATGTACGATTCAAATTAATCAGCCAGGATGTTATTCAGTAAAAGGGTAAAGTAGTACATTCATCTTAATACATAATCTCTGTATTAAATATTTGTTTCCACAGCAAAATATTCCTTGATTCTTTCTCTACTGGTCTTGTAATTGTTTGATTTTCGTTTTGACAATTTCACCAAGTATATTAAAAGTGCACAAATTGATATCGCTCCATTGCACAAATCCAAGTTTAATGCCTTAGGCTGAACTAGAAATTTGGTGTGTCCATAGGACACGGATGCCGCTTTATGCCATCAGTAAGCATTTCTCATGCGTAATCATGTGAGAGCAATCGATGAGCTGTGACTTTGACGTTGACCTGCAGACTCCGAATTCGCACTCGACTGTATTTAAGTATGATCTACCTACACACCAAAAATTTTAAATCCGTCAAATATTATTCAAGTCATTGTGCGACCATATTCGCAATATATATGAGCTCTCTTGACCTTTGACCTGCGGACTCCGAATTCGAACTTGGCTGTATTTTAGTATGATCTACCTACAAACCAAAAAAATTTAAATCCATCATTATTTTTCAAGTTATTGTGCGGAAACAATTCGCATATATAATGAGCTGTGACCTTTGACCTTTGACCTGCGGACTCGAATTCGAACTTGACTGTACCTTTAGTATGATCTACGCTACACACCAAATTTTTTGTAAATCCATCAAATATTTTTTCAGTTATCGTGCTGGAAAACCAATTAGGGACGACGGAGGAGGACAGGGGCACGCTTCATCCCGGCGTG